>JAGVSP010001352.1:0-119679 GCA_022494985.1 Micrasema minimum | reverse complement strand
TTCAAAATGCTTGGTAAAATGTTGTGACACATTAAGAGGGTACTTCATTCAACTTCATCTGACTTTAACCAAGTGATACAGTGATCACACGAATACGGCCTAACAATCAACATGGAGAAAACAAAAATGATAAACATCGCCTCCCCATATAAGAGACATAGGGAAGAAACAACAATATATGCCCACACATACGAATGTTTTCAAAAAGCTCTACGAGACTGTGTTTGCGCAAAAATAAATGTTGTGCAAAAGTACAAGTACTTAGGTATCATTATAGATTCCTTATTCAACTGGGAGGAGCAAGTCAAGACAGTATGAAACAAGCTAAGGGTATGCCTTTTGAATATGTACCATTTAAAATCATACCTGCCATACACAGTGCTAGACTGGTTTACATGGGGTTGGTTGAGCCGATTATTACCATGGACTAAGAATATGGGGCCTTACTTTTAAATCTTATATATTGAACTTACAAATCATAATACTAAAATGCATAGTTCCAAAAGGTATAAAGAAAGACGCAATAGATATCACACAATATATTATTTAATTATGTCAACGTCTTATCTGTGTAAAATCTATGCAAATATAAAATAATGACAGATCATTTCCTTGACGATGGGCACAAAATACAAATATCACACCCGATTGAGACAAGATTAGTTTCGGCACAGCGGCTGAGGCAGCCTCGGCAGGTAAACTATTACGGGAAAAGAACATTGGCGTGTGTTATTCCAGATTTATTTGATCGACTCCCAAAAAGTATTTATGAAGAAAAAATATTATAAGATTTAAAGAAAACGAAATATTATTAGATTTAAAAAAAAACATTAAGACCCTCTTAAAGGGCACACAGTGATTGTTATGCAACGCTACCTACTTAAAATAAGAATATACTTATAATGTTAGAAACTAATTGTGTAATAAAATAAGAAGAAAAAAAAAGTAAAAAATATGTAATGTAACCCGCAGACAAGCCCCGGCTTTGCGGGAACAATAAATACATTTATGTATTGTCTATAAAGCATGTTTATTTCAAATAATTTTTTTTTTTAATATTTAAAAATTGGCCAATGACAGATCGTAAATGATCGTACATATTCACTTCCAAAATTCCCACCATAATAAATAAAATGTGACTTCGTTTTTTTTAAATTCGCACAGAACATATCCCACTCAAACAAGAAGCGTACGATACTCCGTTTTTACGCGTTTTCTTTAATTTATATTCATCATAGTTATTCTTGACGGGAAGTTCGTGTCGTAAACGAAAAAGTTTTAAAAAAAAATCATATCGTCAAGACACGATTCGAATTTCCGAAAGCACCTTTAAAGTGCTCGTCACAATTTTTTCAAAAACACCGACAGTTAAGCTAAACAAGAAACGTTGATAAATAAATCAGTTGAAAAATGTAGTTAACTTCTTGGCTATGCTATGCAAAATATATAATTTAGTGAAATAAAAAAATAGTTTGAACACCACAGCTTTCTCTTGCCTTGATAACCATTGTTTTATTATAGACACATTCGTAATTTTCAATAATTTTGCAATTGAATTGAGTCCTGACGAAGTGATTTCTACGAAACCGGTAGATACACAAAAAGTTGTTTAATTCAAAGCGGGGTGATATTTTTTGCATTATTATAATAATACGAACTATTGTACAAGTATGTACAATTGTACACAAATTAAATGCCCTTTTTAATATTTCAAATATATTATCTTATACCAGGAGCTCAATCACAGATAACTATCGACATAGTTAAAAACGTGCTAACCACGTGCTAACGCTAACGATTTGACCGATCACAAAGAACATACGTTCCATACCACGTTCGCCGAGCCGATTCGCAGCCAGTAGTATAATTTTATTACTTCTACTATCCCTCCCCGCACCCAATGGTGTATAGGGCACTGCATTGATACACAGTATAACTTTAGCGGGAGTCAATTATTTATTACGTGTAATCCAATTTAGTGTTCAAAATTATTGTGAAGACGCCTCTCACGCTTCCGTATTGTGTTTGTAAGTAGTAAGATATAATATTGTATAAAATTGTAGGGACGCTTTGTTCGTATGTAAATTTATATTTGGCAGAGACTTGGAATTTTCAAGATTAAGAGCGCTTTATCTAAATGTATCATTAATCCAGCGTTAATAGTATGCAAGGGACACATCAAACATACATTTCGTGCGTTCGTACGCTATAACTTTGTATCCACCATTTTGAATTTTATATCTGTTTAATCCATCTTCCGCCATTTTGTACACGAACAAACTATCTCTTATCCAACAAACTTATCGCGTCATTTTGTTAGAAAACCGGCATCAAGGGCTATTTGCAAGAGGCAATATTACTAGATGAAAGTAACCAAATATGGAATAGTGTCCCTAATATGGAATAATATCCCTAATATGAAATATTCCTATTTCTCTCTAACTGTCAAGTCTTTCCCAAAATGCACGACCATCTTCCATCTCACTTACTCACTGGTGCGTCGCATGAGTGCGAGTGAGTGATGAGTGAGACGATGGACTCACGATACGGAGGTTCAGAGTTCGATTCCCGGTGTTTGTGACGTTATTCCCCTCTGCGATTGGCCCTCCTGTCCTGTTGAGGTGGTTAAATAAAATAAATAAATATTACCTAGTACTCATCATTCTTCTCATGAACGTACGCCGATTATTCCGACAATTCAAATGTCCAATCCAAGTATTTTTTGTACTTCGTTCTGCCTAATTTAAAAACTTGGAAAATTACAATTATAAGGGCCAAACGTGTGAAATGTGTAATTAAGAATATAAATTATTATTATATATTATACAGGGTGTATCAAAACTCGATGTACAAGCGGGATTCTGGTGAATCTATAACGTATTTGGAGACGATTCTGTAATATGACTTATTAATCTGAGCTTGAAGAAAAATAAGTAGATGAAGTAAAATAGTTCCAATTTTTATTAAAACGCGTTTTTTAATTTTGTTTTCTTTATGGAAAGTATTAATTTGACTAAATACATGCTATTTGATAACAATTTGCAAAAAAAAAACGAAAAAAAAAAATCAACTTAGTACTCAATTTTCTCGAAAACTAAGGGTCATATAAAAAAAAAATATTCTACAAAATGAACTCTAAATCTGAACCGGGTTGTGGTCTAGTGGTAGATTCGAGGATTCCGGATTAGAATCTCTAGGTTCGAATCCCACTCCAGCACAACCTGTTTCCTGCTTTCTGGCACAGTTATTTCCGACTATTTGAAAGCAGCCCGAAATTGAAATATTTGAGTATATCATAAGAGCTCAAATATTTTAAAAAAATGTATATATATTATGTATGTAGATTCACTGGTTTCCCGCTTGTACATCGAGTTTTGTTACACCCTGTATATATAGACAATAGGTCGGCTGTTGTGTAGGTAATTTATCTTATATGAAGATTCACTAAATAAAGCAACTCCGCTAAACCGGAAGCCAACTGTTGTAACGCGCACGAAGAGAAGTGATTTATGGGACTAAAATCATATTAAGCTTTATCTTAGGCACATGAAATACATCACTCGCAAATAATGATATCAAAATATTGAATGATAGACCTTTATTGTTGAATAATTTATCTGTAACACGTTGGGGTCGCGTGCAAGGTCGTGGGTTCGATTTCCTACTGAGTCAAAGTGAAACATTTATTGCCTTTATGTAAAAAAATTATTGAGATAAAATGCTCTTGGTTTAGGTACCAATGCAGTGCCCTATGCACCAATGAGTGCGGATAGGGGAAAAAGTAGTAGTTAGGAGTACCTTCAGAAAAAATCCCGTTTATTTTTATCCTTCATTATTAAATATTATGATTATATTATGACATATTCACGGAGAAACAAATCTCGTAGTACAACTCGAAAACTGGTGAATCCATATCATACTTGTAGTCGAATGTGTAAGATGATTTTGGAATCCGAGCTTCAAAATATTTTTTTTCTCCTTTCAAAACTTTCATAAGTAAGATTGTATGAATTCTTGTTAAAATTTAGTTTATGGTTTTGTTTTCCTGATACTAATTTGACTAAATAGATTATATTTAATAATAATTTACTTAATTTTCTCGAAAACTGTAAATCAAATAAATTGTTTTTAAATATAACGTAGATTCACTGTATATTTAATACTAATATTTAATACATTTATACATTTATGAGTGCAAAGCTGAGATAAAATAACCGGCGTATGTGCATGAGAAGATGTATGAACGTAGAGGAAGCAAAGGAAGTCTGTCAGGACAGAGTGGTATGGCGTTCTATCCTCTCTGCTTGAAATGGCGTGATGGTTAGTTAGTTAGTTAGTTAGTTATACATTTATCATCCCTGTCCTAAAGCATTCAAATATCAGTCATATTAATACAAATAACGGGGTTATGTCAGGATTGAGTGTCCTTCAGAGAAAAACCGTTTTCTGTTTCTAAATCTCGATGAAAGATGATTATGTTGTCTCCAGTTCAGGTAGGATCTTGAAACTTAGTTTTTGTACTTACTTACTTACTTACCTTTATCAACACACACTTGTTCTTAGGGCACTGCATTGGTACATCAAGTTTTAATAGCATTCACTTTATACTATATGATATATTTATGAAATTATGGTAAACTATAAAGCACAATATTTACAATTATATTTACACAAAGTGTTTTGTATTTCATAATCATAAAATTGAAACACAAATCCATGGTTTACTTGTTACATTAAATCGATCGATAATTACATATATCCCACCGGAAAGAAATTGTATTCATTTAATTATACACCGTGTTACAAAACTCGATGTACAAATGGAAATACAGTAACTAAAATGTAGGTCATATTTGGAGTCGATTTTATTAGATTTTTTATAATTTAATTTGACTGGATGCAGAAGCGAGGAAGGCCCGCGAAAAAGGCATGGCATAACCAAAGTACGTACAAGTACTTGAAAGTGGACATGTGTGAAAAATTAAAAAACGGAATAATCGGCGTTACGTTGCCATGAGAAGATGTGTCAATGTAAGGGTAAGAGGGAGCAAAGGAAGTATGTCAGGATTAGAGTGGTACGGCCTCCTCTGTCCTCTCTGATTTCCCCTACGGGGAACTGGCGTGGTGCTTAGTTAGATAGTTAGTTAGTTAGTTAATTTGGCCCATACTTTTCGAGAAAATTGAGTAAGAAGTTGGTTATTTTTTTTTTATAAATTCTTACAAATTATTATCAAATGTAATTAATTTTGTCACATCAATACTATCTATATAGGCAAAAATCTAATTTTAATCAGAATTTGTGCAATTTTACTTATCTTGGGTACTAAAGCTTCTAAATGAAGGAAAATTTTATTTTTTAAAGCTCAGATTCAAAATACATGTTACACATTTTGGTCTCCAAATATGAGCGCCCTGTACTAGTAAATTTCACTCAACCCCAATGTCTTTCGGTTGTACTGCGAGTTTTTTTTACTCCAGTAATTTGTCTTATATGAGGCTGTCAAAATTAACATTTAATTACACACATATAAAGGTATATTTCTCTTTATAGACTGCAATTCCCAGGACCTAGAAACGGTTCCACCCTTCCCTTGTTGTTTCTGCCTTGTAATTCCGCCTATATTCTTTTAGGCTTTCAATTTAAAACGCTTAAATAATACCCATCTACTGGGAAATATTTCCCCGCGATTACTCACCCGCTGGGACAGTGCGAAATAGCCCAATTTAAATTCTATCCACCCGTCCTTAAGTAAATTGGGTTTTCTTCCGATTTTTTATTTTTTATTTAAAAAATAAAATAAAATAATTTTTTTTAATATTTAAAATTGATTGAAACAATTACAATATCAAGAGAATATTTTTTTAAAAAAATTACGAATTTTTAAGCGCTTTTTCAAATCGCTCGCAAAATCCTTAATTTGGCGCGCATGACGTCACAGTAAATATAGGCGCTCACTTCGTAATGAATTTCACGCCTTTCATGGAGGGAGGATATGACATCATTAACCCAATAACGGGCGTAAAAATTCATTCGTATTTCGTGTTTTTATAAAAACATATATTTAAAAATGAGAAAACAACATTTTTTGTCATTTGTGTTTTATATCGTTGGATTTGTAAAAATATATACTTTAAATATTATAGCGTTTTTAAGAATATTCGTGTTATCGGGATGAACCCTATTGCTGTATTGAGCCTGGAGATTTCAATAGATGAAATTATTTGAAGAATAAAGAGTCACTTTTGATCATTCTTTTAGCGTAATGTCCGGGTATTTAAATCTACTTTTTTTTTAAATCTGAGTTACATATTATTTTTTTTACCTTGCTTATGAAATTACTTGATGTAATATAAACTTGCGTGCAATGTTTTATTTATTTTCATCAAGTGGATTTTCTTTTCGCTTGACTGTTGCTTAATTGAGTATTCATATATTGTGTTGGGATCAGGCGGGGGAGTACATCTGTGGTGTGGACCAAAGGGAAACTTCTCCGCATCTGCCAGAGATGATGAGAAAAGCAAAGGGAAAACTCATGAGAGAGGGGATTGTGGGTACTATTGAGATGGACCATCAACAGTCATTCAATCAATCTACTACTACTATTTACTATCCCATACCCAATGGTGCATAGGGCATTGCGTTGGTACACGTTGGTACAGATTATTTATTTAATGAAGAAAAGATGACCAGTCCAATGTATAACAAACACGTGATTTTAGATATAAATTCCTTTTCTTGTATTAATTATTATTAATTTTGAATTCATCTCCAATCCGCTAACACGGTGTTACGAAAAAAATATAAGTCTTCAAAAAATGCTTTTTATTTTTAATAATAAACGTAAAATTATATAACATATTAATCTGGACCGTTTCGTTAAATCTATCAAGATTAAAACATTCCTTGAATTAGACCCGATTATTCTTGTCTTGAGAATGTCCAAAATTTTGCCATATTTTAGTATTTAAATGGATGTCATGTCCGTAAATAAATACATTAATAATAAGTAAAGAAATGCTTGTTTATGTATTTATTTTCACTGTATAAAAGAAAACGAGTTATAAACGATTATTTTCTGTGTTTAATAAACCATTTTATCAAAGGAAAATGTCGATTGTTAATAATTTACAAACAAATTGATGACAAAAATATGAATTCTTAAATAGTAAATTACGTTTTTTATGCATTTACAATTTAATCGCCACTTTTCTGCAATACGATAATAATATTGTGTTTGTATGTTACCAATCTATGTATTTATTTTGGTAAATAAGGTTACTTGTTAATTTAGTAGGGCGTCGTTCGTGTAGTTAATTATACAATTGTAATCAAGGTCTGTAAAAGGTACTGTTTAGTGATAATATATAAATAAACCAATAGACTTTTTCATGTGTTTTTTGTTGTTGTGACTGGTGTGTCTGTGCAAATTGAGAGTCAGTTTTTATCCAAAACCCAAAAGGGCATAAAAATGTCATGGTCATGGAATCATGTGATCATATTTGACTCATGCGTAACTTTCAAAAATACTTTGGAAAAATCCATTCTTAAAATATAATAAGAAATGTGGTTAGACAGAGGATGTTCCTAATTAATTAGTCTTTGCCCGCGGTTAATATTGAACACATGAAATATTTAAGAAAAGCTTAACAATTTGCATTCAGGTAGTATACTGAATATATCATATAACTTTTAAATAATTAATTTAAATTCGCCGGCTACCTAGGCCTGCAAATGAGCCCAATATTGGTGGGAAATCAAGGTATATTCTGGCACTGCAGTTAGTGAGATTGCACGTGTGACCATGACTGTAAGCTATATAATGTTGTCAGCGTAGACGCTTCAATACCTGTTGTATCTAAATACTTTGTTGAAATACCTATGTAGAGCCCATGATAAAATAAGATGCAATAATAAAAGTATTGTTGTTATATTTGTACAGAGATGAAGTGGCATTCTTTTTACAGGGCTTATGAACCTGTCATTGGTTGGGTTAAGTGGACTGCACTTTTGAACGTACTGCCACATGTGTCCAATCCGACTTATTTAGCGACCTATCACGCACAACCAGGAATACATTTTGTGCATTATCGCCCTAGATGTTACATGTTTGAAAAAATACATTGATGTCGCTAGTTACGCGCCAATGGATGGGCCTGGTTGGTCGGAAAATATTGTTTTTTAGACATAAACCCGCCAGTGTACGCTATTGTTCAAGAAGTCAATAAAATAAATAAATAAGTATAAAATGTTTAATAAAGTTGCTTTGTTCATATCAAACTTTGATTTATGTTGATCAGCTAGACGCTTTCCTCCCTGTTACGGGCAATCTTCGATCTTTAGTCTGTATTTCCGCACATGTATATGTCAATAAACCTATACATAAAATCCAATAATAGAAAATAAAAACATATTACTAAAAAACCTAATTTCAGTAAAAATTAACAGTTTTTTTTATATGTTATTGGATACATACTTTTAAAGCGCGTCGATCCATCGGTACCAATGTGATTTGTATTCATGAGATTAAATCTTGATGGCGCTACAGGCCCAATTCGGGTCAAGGCCAGTTTAAGGGCAAGGCAAGTTGAAGAATGGCATTGGCTTCAGCCACCAGTACTATCTTCCTTCGGCTGCCATCTTCCAGCTGATTTACAGGAGCTGTGCGTGCGCCATTTTTTGTCTTTTTTTAACCTCATCTTCTCTTTATTAATCGAGTTCTCTCGATTCTTTTTTTACCCCCTGGTTATCAATTCACTCTCTTTAGGACCTGTGAGCTTGACACTCTGTCATATACATGTGAAATAATACATCGTTCATTAGCCTAAATTACACTCTTGAATTCATGTTTATTCGTAGTTCTGCAAAATGAACAAAAATGTCTAGCGCATTGTTGTCAGTTTAGTGACGTGCTCATTATATTTATATATTTTTAAGTAAAATGAGATCTATGCAATCTTATGTTATTGGTACATATTTCCATTATTTGTAAATGCTATTTTCCAATAAATGCTTGTTCTAGCACTTCATGCGGTATAATTATACAATAAACCTATTTATTAAGGGTAGTTACAGCGTACAAATATTGTTAAGTGCAATCGAATCTGGATTATACTGTACTTTTGTGTATGAACGGGCGGATTCGTGGGAAAAAATATATCTTAAGAGGCATATACACCGTGTCCCACGATGAGACCGCGAAACCTCCAGAGGGTGATATTATTCATGATATTCTGAGAAAAAAAACTTAATAAAGTTTTTCAAAAATCTCAATTCTAATTTCTTAAAAAAAATTATTGAAATTATTATGAATAAAAATTCACGCGTGTAATACCGTGCAAATTTTTGAACTGGCTCACACCACGTGACCTGCACCAATTAGCGCGAGTCGTTATAACATATTTTTGAAACTTTAACTAAAGATTCTGATATGAAAATTCGAATTTTGAATGTCCGTACAAGGCGTACCAGAGCGGACCCCCAACTACTCCCCGCCCACCGCCACCCCGCCACCGCTAGCACTTCACTCAGAAGCCAGTATTACACTCGTCGATTTTTATGATTACTTTTTTTTAAAATTAATTTTAGGAAAATTGCAAGGGATCAAAAATATTTTGTAAATTTTTTTTTTGCTCAGAACACCTAATGAACAATCATATCCCTCCGGAGTTTCGCACGGTTCTCATCGTGGGACACGGTGTATTAACGTATTTTTAAAGTATTATTCCATGACTATTTTTAGGGTATCGAAATATTTTTAGTCAGATAACCATCGCAAATAATATGCACCTAAATATAATAATGTAATATGTTCACATATTTTAATAATAGGTAATTAAATTGTAAAAACATGCGAAATGTTTTTTCCCTATTTTGTAATTGGCTACCCTAATTCTTAACGAGTGATAAGTCAGTTTTTTTTCTAAGCAATTTACTGGCAAGACCTTTTTAAAGTTGCATGGTGGCGTTTCAAAAAACAAAGTAAGTTTTTAAGTTACAAGCTTTGACAAAATGTTCAAGAACAAAATTGATTAACATAATATTATGCTTAGGTGCTTTTTTTATTCGGTCCGCGTCGGTAATTTATAGTAACTTTATTTCGAGTTATAAAGACCCAAATAATAATGTGTGTGTGTAAAAGTTATTTATTTTTATTTTTGATGTGTTGTAGGTTTTTTAATTTTTAGACGCTTTTCTAAAAAAAATATATAAGTCTAACTAACCAACTAACCATCAACACCATTTCCCCGTAGGGGTAGGCAGAGAGGGTTAGAACGCCACACCACTTGTCCTGACATACTTCCTTTGCTTTCTCTACAATTCATACATCTTTTCATGCACATGCGCCGATTATTCCGACATTTAACATGTCCCCTTAAAGTACTTGTCGTACTTGGTCATGCCATGTCTTGTTCGGCCTTCCTCGGCTTCTTCAACTTCTTTTAGCCGTTCTTTCATCACTCATTCGCTCCACATGACCAAAACCATCGTAAAAGCCTTAATTTTGTCGATAATGCTTATCACAGCCTTGCACTCTGCTCTATTTTCGACATTTGATACACCTATCATACATAGTCTTACCACACATTCGCCCTGAGAGATCGCATTTTAGTCTACTTTTATCCTTCTTTTTCCAACACCACGCTTTCACTATCATACATAAGGGTTTGGGTACCAGAACTCGTTGTGTATTGCCAATTTTGCTTCTTTCGATAAGTTATTATTTGCCACTATCGATTTCACAAGGTACCATTAACTCTCTGTTCCCGGGCATCTTACTCTTCTCTCAAACGTCCTTATCCACATTTCAGTCTCTTGTTAAACATACTTCCCAAATATACCACAATTCTTTCAACCTGCTTTAATTTTTTTTAAATATATTTATTTGTATTGTATAATGGCAAAACAAATCATTTATTTATTTATTACATTTATCCATTATATAATATTCAACTACAATATTACGGAGAAATATTATATTATTAGAAAATAGCAATACTATACACATTAGCAATAGTGGTTAGTTAAAACAACAAAAAAACCCTGATTGAAAAAAAAAAATATTTTACCAATTCTATTATTTTATTCATTTTCGTGTCCTCAATTCAACTTTTTACCATTATCCATTACTGCCCATCGATACCTATTACTCGACCCTTACAGCACTCAAAATGCATGTAACAAGCCATAAATTTGTTTTGGGCAAATATGGCTTTTACAACCCTTCTAGCTACAAATGTCGTAAAGTGCCATTTTGGCATTTAATGAGTTTAAAGTCTTATATACATCGTTGTTTCTCGAAGGGTCGTTATGGTATCACTTCATATTTCAGTGAAATTTACTAAAAAAAATACTTTTTTCACTTTGGTCTAATTTTGTAATATACCACATGTAAAATGTGCTTATTATATAATACCTATGTTGTACTCTAGCAATATACATTAAATAAATAAAAATACAAACAAAACAATTAAATAAAAATCATTACATCAGGGCAGTAAAGGGTTCCTTCGCTGTAATCATCTAAAAATATTGTATTTTCTTTTATTGTAAATGAAGTTAACTTACTTAAATCTATAAAGTTCTTATTCGTTTTAAAGCCCAAATAATTTACATGTCGTAACAAAACTCGTAATACGACCCGGAAACTGTAATGGTGAATCTACAACATATTATTGTAGTCGAATGCGTATTATGACTTTTATTTCTTCTTATAAAAGCTTTTATAAGCTCCCCAAATTAAGTGAAATTCAACAATTTCTTAATGAAATGCGGTTTTTTATTTTATTATCTTATTAATTTGACTATATTTGATAGCAATTTGCAAATATTTATCGAAAAAAAAAATCTACTTCGATCTCCGTTTTCTCGAAAACTATGAGTCAAATTAAAAAAAAATT
This sequence comes from Micrasema minimum, assembly GCA_022494985.1. Classification (NCBI taxonomy): domain Eukaryota; kingdom Metazoa; phylum Arthropoda; class Insecta; order Trichoptera; family Brachycentridae; genus Micrasema; species Micrasema minimum. The sequence continues at coordinate 107,781 of JAGVSP010001352.1, read as the reverse complement.
TTCTACAGAATCGTTCTCCAGATATGTTGTAGATTCACTGTATTCCCGCCTTTGTTAACATTCGAGTTTTGTTAACACTTATCGGTGTATAGGTACTTACTACTTACTCTTTGTCATTCAAACCCAAGGGGCATTTTTGTTGGAAAACCCTTTAATCAAATTACTGAATCTTTTTTGGGTTAAATTTAATGGATTCCACATTACACTAGGTGACTGGGTACAAGGTATATGGCGCCATTCATTGAAAAATGGCCTGTGATGGTTAGTTAGAGAAATGGCGTGATGGTTTAGTAAGAAAATGGCGTGATGGTGGTTAAGTTAGAGAAATGGCGTGATGGTTAGTTAGAGAAATGGCGTGATGGTTAGTTAGAGAAATGGCGTGATGGTTAGTTAAGAAATGGCGTGATGGTTAGTTAGAGAAATGGCGTGATGGTTAGTTAGAGAAATGGCGTGATGGTTAGTTAGAGAAATGGCGTGATGGTTAGTTAGAGAAATGGCGTGATGGTTAGTTAGAGAAATAGCGTGTGATGGTTAGTTAGAGAAATAGCGTGATGGTTAGTTAGAGAAATAGAAAATGGTTAGTTAGAGTGATGGTGTGATGGTTTAGTTAGAGAAATAGCGTGATGTTTAATTAGAAAATAGCGTGATGGGTTAGTTAGAAAAATGGCGTGATGGTTAGTTAGAAAAATGGCGTGATGGTTAGTAGAAAAATGGGCGTGAAAATAGTTAGATAAATGGCGTGATGGTTAGTTAGAGAAATGGCGTGATGTTTAGTTAGAGAAATGGTGTGATGTTTAGTTAGTTACTACCTACTAAAAACGCATTAATGATTAGGAACGATTTATATTACATCTAGTATTATTGACGACCTCGAACAAAAATTTCAGAGAAGTGACATTACACTTGAAAAATACTACCGTGTCGAAGGTGTCTACTTACCCAATAAGTCACCTACTACGTCATCAATAGGCATCTACGTCATCACTAGACATCTACGTCACACGTTTCGTGTATTGGCCTGAGTTCTGCAGTCTTTTAGAGGGTGGAATTTGATGATAATTTTTCTGTGAAAAATAAAGTTATTCAAATTCAAAAGATTCCTCTTAAAAAAATATCTAAAAACAGAGCTTTTAAAAACGGATTGACCGCAGTCTCCTGAGCGCACGATGAGGGTCGTACTGAATAAATATAAATATAGTTGATGCGTGGAACCAGAGAACTATGTACCTTTTTCTATTTTCTGCGCAACTTACATCAAAACTTGGTTAAAATATTAATAGACGCATCCTACCTATTTTAGCGGGAAATCGTGATTACGATATTTAAAAAATTAATTACGGACATAATAATGATAACAAAAATCCAAATTCGTACCTAAGATGTAAATCACCATCTAATAATGAATAATTACAGAAAATTTAACATTAACATTTAACATGATTACACGCAACGCTCTCGTAATGTGACTGTAACGATCGCATTTATATACAAGAAAGTACCTACCCTACGTATTTCTCCCATAAACTGTGCTTTATATACACTCCCTTTGTAACTTTATATCGTTTAGCAGGTGTTCCTTTGAGAGATTAAAAATCTCCCCGGTTAATTTCCCTAGTATAAAGGAAATTTATATACGAGTAGATAAATTAACATGCAATTCGGAAATGCCTTTCTCACGTGAACCCTTTTATTGTATTTATTCACAACCTATTAGTTGTTATTTACATATTTTTTAAATTTTAATTATTTATTAAGTGTACCTAATATAATAAACTTAAATCTAGATCACGCCAAACAAGTTTTCACTTGTTTTTTGGCGTGTTTCTTCTACCGAGTTTAAATAACACTTGTTTATACTATTACATAAGAAAATTTAGTTTAAGTTGTATAAAAATAAATTAGTGAAATAAATAATGTTGTAATACATCAAGTGGCCACTTAACCTAGCCAATGACAGGTCATAAGCCCTGTAAACGCCTAGATATCCATATTCCCTTCCAAACTTCTCGTCTCTGTTGAGATGTCAAATTGAAATAAAACCTTTTATACGAGCTAAATAATGTAGAAGTCAAAAGTGTAGTATATTAAATAAGTGAACTTTCATCTCACACTCATTTACACTTTGAAATCTTGATTGTCCATGAGAAATTTCTTCAGCAATATTTTCCTTTGCGCAAGATGTGTGGCGCCTTTCACCTCATCCTCATCAAAACATCAAATTTGGTCATTTGGGGTCATCGATTGTACCCAGTAACTATTATTAAAATAATCTAATTATTAGATCATCAACCGAGTATGCGCATCACTATTTCAAGCGAGTTTCAGGTAGAGGAGGTGTTTGTTTTTTTTTTTTTTTCCCAGAAACATTCTCTCTCTCTCTCTTTCTTCTTACGAACAACTAACGGTGCATAGTACAAACGCATTCGTATAGTATAATATTTAATCTTTGACCATCTTAAAAACCTTCATGATAGGTATTTGTATGCTTTAGGTGTTATATAGTAATATTGGTTCAATTTGAAAAACGAAATACGTCAATACATCTCTACTAACACAACATAAGTAGAGTTTTCGCAATCTGATATCAAAGCTTAGTTTCTGTTTATAGTTGTGAGATGTCTATTCCCGTGCAAATGTCTGTTTACACTGAAGTTGTAGGCCAATAAACACTCACCATTCCACCAACCGCCAGCTGAACTCAGCCTAACGTGCGCTTAGCACAAGTTCACACACAAGATTTAGATAGTTGGATAGAAAATTTTTCAGAAAAACAATACGAAAATTGTGTAAGGAACCAAGGTGCTGTACTTAAAAAAAAAGACTTAACCCTTTATCACTCATGAACTCGATTTTTTTTTAATTTTTTTTGGATTTATACGTAAAGACAAAATAAAATACACGAGTTTTTCGGGAATTTCAATTATTTTAATTAATTATGAAACAAAACTAAAAAATAGGGAGTGTTGCCTTGAGCAAACACTGAATAAAGAGATCAAAATATGAATGTATGAAATTTAGATCTGCGAGGCTGTCGTCGTCATAATCTAGGCCATCTTTAACTTTCAACACCATCATGAAGCATTGCAACAATGTCCTCGGTCACAAAAGACGGCGCCTTAACCAGAAATATCCTTCAACATAAATAAAAGTAAATGAACTATACAGCTTTCAAATAAAACAACTACACTTTTCGCCTAATGTAGCCCACAGGCAACAAACACCACTAATTTGCAAATAAAAACCCAAAATTTTACGTAAAAAAGAAACAACCTACCTCTACAGTTTTCCAAGATAACACCCTAAAAAACACCCAGAACAATTTTTTTATAGTTCAAATCACTAATCAGCAACTTGCGCGCATTCGTTTGAAAACACCCGACCGACCCGTTTACAAGTAAACTTCGATTTGTGACATGTCATTTGTCACCTAGCGAAATAATTTAGGTACTATTTCGCTTACTTCTGAGTGTAGAACACACGGGCAACAGTGCGTAACTATTCGTTCGGGACCGTCCGAGCAAGTGTTGCCTACAGTCCACACTATGGCACAGAGGGTTGTAAAGCCAGACACATCATGCAAAGAGACGATGATCGTTGAACATCAAAAATGCTAACTAAAATCTGACAAAAGTAGAGACCTAGAATGGGTCAAATGTGGGTGGACGTGGACAACGCAGGATCGTGAAGATTGGTGATATTATGCCTTGAAACTGACACCACATTTGGCTGATCATCCTGCCCCCCCAACTGCCTCCAAAGCTAAGCAGGAGGGGTCCTCGTCAGCAGTTTGCATCAGATCTATGGAACATGGACCTGACTTGGGAAGACGGATTGGCTGACAAGGAAAACATATTCGATCAATTGATACGTGAAAACTCGACCTAAGCAGCAACCTAGATTACCATTTTATTGCGGGCTCCAAAAATACAGTATCATTTGAGCAGTCATCGGCTGTTTTTGTGTATAACGTTGGATTTTATCAGTTCCAGTAAAGATTTTCGCGGCCATTCCAGAATTAGAAACACAAATAATTTATCCATTTTATCGTTCAAAAAAAACATTAAAACAAATTTGCACATTCGAAGAATCTAGTTTTTTGTGATACTCGCCACGTTTTTTTTTTTTTCCCTCGGCTTAGTATTCAATTGTAAACTTTGGTTTTTTAATTAATTTACTTTAAGATTCCAAGAAGAAATGTAGGAAAAATACAGTACAAAACTCTATTACCCAATATAATATTTCAATAAGCATATATTAACAAAATCCACTCAAAATTTTACTAATTCCCAAACCCCAAGATTAAATGGTGTATTGCATTTTTAAAATTATTATTGGCGTAATTTTCCAAATTTTTACAATTCCAATTTGTATATCCAAACCTAACTACAACTACTACTACTTTCCCTTATCCGCACCCAATGGTGCAATAAGGCACTACACTTGATCATTTTATTACATGATAGATGATCAATCCTACGGTCCTAACTACGCTTCAGAATCAGTCCTAAAGTATCACACAAACAGACACGAAATATAAAATGCAAATCACAAAACCTTAACGCCAATCACAATTCAAACCTAAACATTCAGACTGTGTCCAAAGACCTGGACAAAAACTGGATGTCTACTATATATCATAAAGTATAATACATAATATATGTCTATATTCAACATGAAATATTTAATTACATGTGATTTTCATATTAATGTTTCATGTGTGATACCTTGGACTATCATCTTACCTACAATGTAATAAAAATTATCAAGATAACACTGCACTTGGTGTACCAATGCAGTGCCCTATGCACATTGGGATGAACAGCTAAGGGAAAGTAGTAGTAGTAATACCTAGTAATGACCTTTAAAGTGTGCATAAATGGTTAAACTTTCATTTAATATAGAAGTGTTCTGCCAAAGCGCTTAAAAATGTTCTACTAATGTACTTGAATGTTCTATCTATAGAACTTCCCTGCGAGGTGAGCTTATCGCTACAGGTACTGCTACAGGTAAAAGGGTTTCCTTTGGAACTTTTCCAAGTTTATCAATGACTTGATATATTTTTAGAAATAAATTAACAAGCGCTTTCAGTTTAAAGCCCCTGCTAAAAATAAAACTACTGATTCTGTACTACTACTAGTACTACTTTCTCTTGTCTGCACTTAATGGGTGCATAGGGCATTAGGATATGTGATCGGCATCAAATAATATAATTATTACATTTTTATATCCCATTGCAGGAGAAGATTTTTTTCCAAAATTCAGGAATAATGGATATTCGAGCGTTTACAGGGCTTTTTGATTATCAGTCAATTGGACTGGGTTAAGTGGACCACTATACGTACGATTAACATTCCCCATTCCGCATAATAAGCGAATATCCACTACCTGGTAAACATTTCTGATTTTGATTATTATGTTACGTATCGAAAAACCATTTCACCATCCGTAGTATCAATTCATCTAATATTTTTAGACCAGGACTTTTATACAACAAATTTTGGAGTTATGCTCTCTGTGTTCAAATACTGTTACACAAATCTCGATTTATCCCATGACAATAAATGAAAAAAATTACCTACTAAACCTCGTCTTGGAATAAATCCAAGATTGTGAACATGTATTTATTTGAACAAGTTCTAAAATCCTTTTAGAAAATACAATACATTCTGATGTTAAAATATTTGAGCTGACGTTATAAAAAAAATTTGCGAGAAGGGGGTTGTTCTCTCATAGGTTAACAACTGGCATAAAACTATTATAATCATAAACATTAAAGTTGAGACTCACTACCCACGCTATATTCCAGATTGGCTGAGTTTCGTTGGTGTGCTATCACAGTTTGCCTGCCACAAGAAGCGTGCGGGTTGCCCGTTTTGCATTAGTGCAGTGCAGTATTGTCAGAGTGGACTGGCACCATACCAAACTATAGAGTCAAAATTACAGAACCGTTTTTGTCTCACACACGCATTATAAAATTTAGAAATTGCATAATATGGAATTGTCTAACTGTGTCCAGGCCCAAGACAATATTAAAAACCAATCTATGCAGCTTAGCTTATGGTGTTATATAATAAAGCACGATAGGTGTGGTATCAGCTTACCCACGTTCTTTCCGAATATACTAAAGAGGTAATAATGATGACGTCCATATCAAAATTTGCCAATAAAGGATTTCAACGACATACTTCGGCATCAGAAAATTTAGTAACTGCACACTCTCTTCTCCCTGATGATAATCTTGACCCACCATACTACTGCGAGTACGGGTGGCTCATATACAATAATCTATCGCAACATCCGAATGCGAGAAGTTACTTAAAATTTAAATCTTCTCTTGATATGCAATGAGGGTGCTTGTATCTAGTGATAGAGATTTCCACCATATTTATAATGTTAATTGTGACTAAATCTTTATGTATAACCGTTATATTTAATATTTATACTAGTTCACTATAACAGGGTTACTTTCCACTGATATGGAAAGAATGCATCATATCGTCAACCTATAACATAAAAAAGGGATTCCACAAAGTCAAATATCAAATTAAGTGGGTTATATACATCACAAATCCCTATAGCAAAGTAGTTTCGAAAAAAAGTAGTTTACCAGCAAAATTGAAACCTGTGATAGTAAAGGAATTCCTCCTCTACAACATGGATATCTCAAAGTGCCCAGGTCCTACTACATCTAACTTAATTGAAGTTTAACCCGAGTTTTGTATTTCGCTGTTATGTGGACAAACTTCGGAACAGAGTGGACCGTGTTTTAACACGTACTATGGATAAAGCCTTCGACCGAGTTCGACCACAATAATTCTTTATGAAAAAACTTCTTAAAAACTGGGGATACGTGGTGATTTCTATTTAGACTGAAGGACTTTCCTCGTATCTAAAAAACCAGAAGCCAGTCGGTCGTTCTTGGAGGTTATAGATCAAACTTTATAAACAGTGTATCAGGAGTTCCACAAAGGATCTCACCTAGGCCCTTTAAATTTAAAACGCATACCTATATGATATATATGTCCGTTGTTCGTAACTGACTAAGTACATTTATGATGAATGTATGCGGACGATAATTAAAATATACATAAATTTCAAAAACGTCCTCTGTTCTGTCCACGAATCTTCAAGGATTGACCATCAAAAGATTAAAGCGAATACTATTTAAAAAATAGGATTAATGTAAAACGTATCTAATGTCTTAGTTTATCTCATTTTCCCACCCCCCACGTAGTCGGTGTCCCACTATAGAATTTTTTTTACAATTATATCATATCAAATCAATCCAATTCTGAGAGAGTAATCATTCTTGTTGCGTGATTTTAGGAGATAATTACTAGATAAAAAACTTGACCTTGAAGTGAAGATCACTTTGACAACATCTACAAGACGTTGCACACAGATAACATGGTTCGTTCTCTTCGTACTTGTCAGGTATTCAGTGATATAGAGTTTAATTAAATAATGGTTGTATTTTTTGCATTTGTTTCGTAGCGTACTTGAATATGCTTCTAGTGTATTGGTCTCCCTAACTATATAAAACACATAAAGACAGATTCGTAATAAATCCAATTGACCTTTCCTAATGCACCTTAAATTGGCAGATGTAAGTTAAACGATACTTAACTACAAGTATCTTCATTGCAAGAAGCATAACATTCTTAGCATACAGTTATCGTCCGTTACAATTAGGATATGTGTATTCTTCATGATATTACTTAGTGGACTTCCATAGATAGTGAGACACTAGTTTCCGGAATAAGGCTTCAATACGACAGCTTACCGTACTCCGTCACAAAACGTCCATCTATAACATTAATTCATAGTTACCAGTGGTTTGCGTAACGAATTATGCTCAAAAATTCCCCTCTAAAAGATATACGCTTAGTTAGAGAATATAAATTCTTAAATTCAATATTACATCGACCAATTTATATAATGCCATTAAAAACTCAAGATTCCAAATTACAATCTGCAAACAAATTAATAGGTACCTATTAGAGCTATTCTTGATTTTTCGTTTCTTATACACATTTTTCATACTCATGCCACTACGTACATACTTATAATCTATCCATCACAGACCCACTCTTAACACATACATTATATACACCATCCACCACACACTCCTCTCCTCATACACACACCCACTCACACATACCACAATTACACCATTATTCATGTATTGTTATATCTTAATTCCTGATATACTTGTGGATAATTCTGTTATTGGGTTATTCATCTTACTGTTTTGTCTATTGTTATATAACCTGGTTTATTTACTGATTGATATCCCCAAATTTAAATCACACCAAACAATATCAAACAAACACACACAAAATGTAGTGATATAATATTATTTTGTATTCAATAATTTCTTTCCTTTTTCCTTATCCGTAATTTAAAAAAAGGTCTAGATACACTGTACTTGGTGCTACGAAGCAGTGCCATATGCACGATTAAGAGCGGATAAGAGATATGAGGAATCTTTCATAACACAAACATCCATGGTCATTATCATCAATCCAATATCCGTTTCCTTTAAGGTGAAGCATCTAGATTCCACAAACTGCCTCAACAAACACGAGTAGTTTTATGTGAACTTTGATTTCTGAGGTCTCTTGTACCCATTACCTTGAGGGTGAGGGAGGGGGTTGCGGTGAACGGTAGGGCAGGAAAGGAAAAGGACTAATAAATTAGTATCATGACGCGTGTGGTGTAAACCCTAATGCTAGGGTTCAAATCCTACCCTCGCCAGACAGTACGTGCTAGCTTTCATTATCGATGTACGTGCTTAATTAAAAATTATATGTGATCTCCACATAGTAAAAAAAATGTTGATAACCTACTACCCACACGATTTACTTTAATGGAAAAAACTAACTATAATGATTATTTTAACAGGGTTTTTATATTAGAAAGTTGAGTGCGAAGTTGAATTTTTTTGCAAATTGTTATCAAATATCATGTATTTAGTCAAATTTATACCATTCATAAAGAAAACAAACAAAAAAAAAAACGCGTTTTTTATGAGAAATTAGAACAATTTTACTTAATCTGCCAGAAAAATTTTTGTGAGAAAAATTTTTTTTTTTTCAAGCTCAGATTAACAAATCATATTACTCAATCGTCTCCAAATCCGATGTAGATTCACTGGTTTCCCGCTTGTACGTCGAGTTTTGTTACACCTGTATGTACGTATTTTTTTGTTTGTAATTTTTGACATGTATCTACCTACTGTGTAACTTTTTAAAAATATTCATGTAAAACAGATAAATAAAAATAAAAAAAATTGATAAATTATTTATCAAAACATCCTTAACACCGCTTGCCAGGCAAGGCATCGGGTTTCCGGCTTCCATCTTCTTTAGTTTTTATCATTTAAATTTATTAAACTAAGTAAGCATCACACTGTTTCCTCGAAAGGGTAGGTAGAAGGGATAGAACGCCAATTTTTCTTTGCTTCCTTTAAAGCTCTCATGCACGCACGTCGATTATTCCGTCTTTTCGCATGACCATATTAAAGCATCTGTAGGTTTCATGCCATGAATTTTTCGGCCTTCGTTAAATATTTATGTTAACGCAATGTTCCTTACATTAGGAGCCTACTTATGTAGCGTCAATTTAAATACTGGGAAAAGGATCTTATATTGCTCCTTCCAAACACCACGCTTTGTCTTTAGTTCTCTATTTTCTAGCAAACTTAATCGAATCACTTAATTATTCATGAAATAGATTTCCATAATACATTATACTAAACGTCTCTCAGAATAATAGTTATTGTTATTCGTAATTTAGATTACGGCTAGGCGTAAGTACGGTAAATATATTTACGTAGCAAGCAAAATATACATACATGTTGAATTGAATATACGGAAAATATCCATACAATATGAGGAAAATCAACTCCAGCTAGGAAATTTTCTAAAATACAGGATGAGTTGTGAATATTTTCCAATTAATTTATTTAATTGAATATTACATTTAATTGAACATATTTTTTATTAATTCGCGTAAATTTTAATTAGAACTCGGTCTTTTTCAGGGAATTACGAATTTGTATCGTAAACAATGAGATTTGAATAGGAAGTTAGAGTTTTTACCGAATTCGCTTAAAGTATTGTGATTAAAGACAATAAAATAAACAGACTTTTTACCATTAGAAGGCTCAAATTTAGAGTATTCAATTAAAAAGTTCAAACGACCTACAAAAAGGTGGAGGGACGGCTGGGAGTCGACTTCCCAAGAGGCAGCGTCGAACATGATGAATACACCATATGCATAGAGATGAAATAATATTATAGAGACAACATTGAGGGGTAAAGTCACTTCCGAAATTAGCGACACTCCGACGCACGACAAAACATTAAACTAGCGGTTACCGACCGGGAAAACAGTAACCTGCAATCTAGGCCGGTACAACATCACCCAAACGTCGGTAACAGTAAACTGTAATATCTGCCGAAAACCGTTTTTTTCTATTTTGTCATTGCGTAAACTGTCTTACCTGCCGGTAATCGCTAGTTTTACATTTTTTCGTGCGTCGGAGTGTCGCCTGCAACGGCAGACGATTGTTTTTTTTTTCCCTTTGATTTGACGTTTAATGTAGGGTCCGTCATTATAATAATAAACGTCATTCATCGCATATCATACTAGGCTCATTTATATTATATTTAAAAAGTATCAACACCCTTTTATGATATATTTCAATTAAAATCAATTTAATTCATTTTAGTTAATCGCGTTCCTATCTCTATAGTATTAGGATCACATCCTTAAGACAATTTCCTCACAACGAAGCCTGAAAGGGGTAAATGGAATTTGAGAGTGGTTTGATTTACATTTTTGGGACCGCAGATATGTGGAGGGGGTAGTTTATGTACTCTAACACCCTTACTAGGGGCTGATTTCATTTCACACGCCGACACAACATACCAAACGTGTGTGATTTTTCTTCTAAAAGAATCTGAAATTCTAATACGAAGAACTTCATAATTTCCCTTACTCGCACCTAATGGTGCACTGCAAGGGTACAATCAAGAGTTGATCATTTGTACAATAATGATAATGAGTTTTACGTTGGTATAAGATAAAAACATTTTAGTATTTATTCAGCAGCAGTTTTTTTAAATTTTGACACCGAAATTTTTTTGTTTAGACATAGCAAGATTATGTACAAATAATATACTTGAAAGTGGTCATGTGAAAAGTTGTAATAATCGGCAAGCATGCATGACGAGATGTATGAATGTGGAGGAAGCGAAGGAAACGTTCTATCGTCTCTGCCTACCCTTTCGGAAACAAAGCGCGATAAAAATCGCCAAAATGCGTTTCCTGTAAAACAATTTTAAAGTGGAGGGTTTTGGCTCTCAAGTATAAATATATATAAATATATAATATAGATGATAATATAATTAACCGTACAGGAATAATTCCACCAAACCCCAGTTGACAGTCGACTGTGTATACTCCAGTTATCTGAATTCCAGCTCAAACCCGTTGACGGATGAAGTAATGATGAATAATTATCAATTCTGATGAATATACAACACCCTTTTGGATTTAATAAGTAGGTACCGAAGGGTTAATCAGTTTGCTAAACGTTCATTAAAACCTTACAATTTAACATACGTTGTACTAAATAATCCAGTAAAACAGCTTTGGGGCGTATTTTTTCAAATAATAATTTTAACGAAGCTTACTCATTGAATAGGAAAGTGTACTGTATTTTGAAATTCCATGTTTTTTTTGCGAATACTAAAAAAAAATTTCCTCGTAAAAAAATATTTAAAAACGGATTGACCGCAAACGGATGCTTTAAAAGCAACCGTCTCCTAAGCGCACAAAAAGGGTCGAACTAAAAACAACTCTATGTACAAGCGGGAAACTGGTGAATCTACAGCGTATTTGGACACGATTATGTAATATGACTTTTTAATCTGGGCTTGAAAATTTTTTTTTATTTCTTCTCACAAAAGTTTTCATGAGTATGGCAGATTAAGTAAAATTGCTCAAATTCTTATTAAAACGTGTTTTTTAATTTTGTTTTCTTTATGGATAGTATTAATTCCAGTAAAAACATAATATTTGGGTAACAATTTGCAAAAAAAATTCGGAAAAAAAAAACAACTTCGTACCTACTCATTTTTCTCGAAAACTAAGGGTCAAATATAAAAAAATCGACTCCAAATATCATGTAGATTTACTGGTGTCCCGCTTGTACATCGAGTTTTGTTACACCCTGTATAAAGTTGATGCGTAGAACCAGAGAAATGGCTATGTACCTACTTTTTCCTATTTTAGGCGCTACTTGCATCAAACTTGGTTAAAATATAAATAGACGCATCGTTCCATATATAATGACCTATTTCGGCGGGAAATCGCGATTACCATCTTTTTTAAATTAATTACGGACATAATAATGATAACAAAATCGAAAAAAAAATCGTACCAATTTTTTTTTAAATGATGGAACGAATAAAAAATAATTTAAATCACTTTTAGATGTCAATTAATATAAATTTTATTACTGCTAAGGGTTTGTATCTTCATTATAATCACCCGCCTTAACAACACTTTATTTTTTACACATTTTAAAATTTAAATGTAAATGATTTAAATTCAACCATTCTTGATGGCTTCAAATGGGGTTGAGTTGTTGAAATCTGATTTTTTAAATTTTTCAGCTGTATTTTTTTTTAAATATATTGGACTGGGGGGTACCTAGTTACTAACGATGCCCCACTAGGTGCTGATAAGGGAATTAATAATTTCTAGCTTGGTAAAATCTATGTTCAGTTCTAGAAAAAGAAGTTCAAAGAATAAAATGTAAAAAAAATCCGCATAGGTCCTAAGAATTCATTATTCATTTTGAGTGTCAAAAGGTGGTCCATAATGAAAGCAGATTATTCTGGGTTTTTTAGTCCTAAGGGAACTTCCATAGTCTCATTTTGACAAGATTATTTAATAGAATACCCATCTTGGAGACGGTTACTGAAAACTAGTTGACTAGTTAATTAGCTCTTTTTTTGTGAGTTTTCCCTTTCTGTGTTACAAATATTTATTTCACAAACTGTCTGGGTAACGTTACGTAAGATTTTTTAAATGCAAATTTCTTTTTTTAAACAGGAAAATGCGAAGATCACGATAGATTTGACCGGTTTTGGCGAAAAATAAGAAAGTGGCTCTTTCAATAATTATGTTAGATAATTTCATAGTGAACATATAAAAGTTTGATAAACATCGACAGTTGTACAACTATTCTCGTTGTTTCCAATTATATAGATTACTTTATTTTGGTATTTCGTTTTTATATTGATTTTTTAAGGAACGGTTTTCCGAAATATACCAAAATCAATAAGCTTCAATCAAACTAAATGAGGTTTTAATGTCACTACAAATCATTGTTCTGATAACTATCGACGTAGTTAAAAACGTGCTATCACGTGCTAACGCTAACGATTTGTGCAATCACAATGACATACCGTTCAATACCGCGATCGCCGAGTCGAGCATTGACGATCTGAGCCGAGCGGAGCCGATCATACGCCATATCGCGGCCGTACGTCAAACGTCAAATTCATCCGCGCTTGTCGGATTTTTTATTATGTCGACTGCTTTTTCTCAATAATTTTGGCTTGCCGAAAACCGGCTAAATTATAATAAAGATTGAATGAATATATGTGCGAATAAGATATATCTCGGGAAATGGCTACGCGACTAGTATGCGCTCGAATAATTAATCCCGATCGATAACTTTTAAACGCGTGTTCCATTGTGATCGCGAAAACGTTTAAAACATCCATGGGTAAGAAATCTTTATCACGTCGCTTATTACCGAGTCGCTAGTGATCTGTGATCGAGCAACAGGTACCTATAACCTACCGTCATTATCAAAACTAGTGAATCTACATCACATCAAATTGTGGAGTCTCGAATGTGTATAACGACTTTTGAACTTTTTTAAGTAGGTACCGTAGATTGTAGATTTAGTAAAATTGCATACATTCTGGTCGAAATTACGCTTTTTGCTTTTGTATTCCTTAAACATACATAGTTTAAATTTTACTAAGAATAGTTTGTAAGAATTTCTCGAAAAAAAAAATCAACTTAGTCAATTTTCTCGAAAACTATGGGTCAAATCAAAAAAAAAAATTTCTACAAAATCGACTCCAAATATGACGTAGATTCACTGGTTTCCCGTTTGTACATCAACTTTTATTACACGGTGTAGAAAATGGTGCGATATCATATTTAAAATTAATAATTTATAAAACTAAATACTTTTTCGAAACTATGTATGAAAAAGAAAAAAATACGAGATATCTACAGTTAAAAAGTTTATATCACCCATTATAAAAGTCTTTTTAAATATAATTATTCTTTTTTTAAATTAAGTTAAAATATATGGACGGCCCCTTTTCTGTTTTCCGACCTTATTATTAAAAAAATTACATCGGCATGTTTTGGTGTTCAAGACTTGTCTCTTCATTTATGGATAAACGTTCCCCAGTTTATTTTTCCTTCGCTTTTCCTGGGACATTTTCTCTTGCAATAATTAATGAATACCTGGATAAGGTCAGGTATTCTGGAGTCGGAAATTGAGTATAAAGATGCACCAAAAATATATGTAATCAGGAACAAAACAGTTAATAACTAACTAACCATCACGCCATTTCCCCGAAGGGGTAGGCCAGAGAGGGTAGAACGCCCACACCACTCTGTCCTGGCATACTTCTCTTGCTTCCATCCACATTCATACATCTTCTCATGCACGCACGTCGATTATTCCGATTTCTTACATGCCCACTTTCAAGCACTTGTTTTTACTTGATCATGCCATATCTTTCTCGGCCTTCCTCGACTTCTACATCCAGGCACAGTCGCATCATATATTTATTAATAATTGAATGAAAAGGAGGAAGGAAAAATATTTTTATTTAAACTTGACACAAAAAAAAATACATTTGAGAATATGGATATTCAGGCGTTTACAGGGCTTATGACATGTGATGAGCCTGAGTTAAGTGGCCACTTGACGTATTACAACATTCCCCATTCTGACTATTAGCGAATATCCACACCAGCTAATATATTTTTATTTTTCTTATACGCTACGTATCCAACTCGAATTTATCATCACCATCATCTTACCATATCCGCTCCCTATGTGGAGCAGATGGAATCCACAAACAGACCAAGCGATCGGCCGCCAGCTCCCGTGCATTTCCTCCCAAGTCAAGTCCACGTCCCGCAGCTCTGACGCAAACTGCTGACGAATTGTCAACAGTGGACCACCAGGACGCAGAACCTGATGCCATGTGTAAAATAGGCAAGCATGGTTAAGGCATACAGTGTCTCTAGAAAATTTTTAGGTGTGCGGTGGTTTGACTTTGTAAGGAACACAGAAGTGAGGCAACGGACACAGCAACCCTTGGTACTATCTACTGTCATCCGGCGAAGGCGTTTCGGCTGGCTAGGCCATATACTAATCGAATTTATATACTTATTAAAATATTTATTTGAGAATGCATACCTATTTGTTTACTGCATACAAATACAGTGAAAATATTATTCTTTCTATGTGGTTATTTAGTATAATACTTTTTATTATAAATTAAACTTATAGTTTTATATTTTCTAATTTTTTATCTCCTAAAAGTTGTATTACTTAGCATTCGTTTCATATTTGTGAAAAGCTGTAATTGGATTTAAACAGTCATATGCAATTATCTTCAAAAATGTACTAATTAAAACTGTTGTTTTTCTGTAAATAAAAATAAAATATCCAGATAATGCTTTTTGTATTTTACGATAGACAAAAGCTATTTTTATAAGTCCATGTTCATGTTTCCATAGACCTATTTAATACGAGTAAGGATGGAGGATTCATATTTATTCCCTATTTCCATATAAATGAAAAACAAGGTTGCCACTACTCAGCTGCAAAATGCAAGCTAACCAAAAAGGAAACTTTTGGCATTAAAATAATTACTTAATGTTAACCCCTACCGGAAACCCAACCCGGGATCTCGTGCAATGGGTAGCCTAACTTGCTAACCACTACACACGAGCCAGATAACAGCGATTTTAAGAGCATCCTCTGTCACGTAACCTGCGGCTGTTTCTCTATACAATCGTATTCCTCGATTTTCTCCGTAGAATTTAGCACTAGACACTTGAGCAATGATTTTTGTATACATTTTTTATATCGACCAGACCAGAGTGTTTGAAACCCGTACAGTTTATTGTGCAGTTCGCCAACTGTCCCGTATAAAGCGACAACTGTATGACCATTAATGTTTTTTTTTATGTAAAAGTTTAAGTAGATATTTGTATATTGAATGCTTTCAAAAACGTAAAAAACAATTTAAATAAACTAATAAATTATTTACTTTATTAGCTATATTAACATTTCCTGAGGGTTCACTTTCGATAACTATAAATTTATTGTGCGTGTCTTTTAACTGACTGTACAGTTTTCTGTCCCGAATAAATTGCGCTTTATGATATAATTTATCTCCTTATTATCAAATAATATTAGTTTTTAAAAACATCTAAGGACGAATCGCAATTAATTTCTGTTTGATTATTACCAAAACTAATGATGTCAACGGTTTCGTTTGATAAACAATCTTTTTTTCCCTTTTTCCCGGGGTGGGGCCTTTGAAAAAAAAGGGAAAAGGGTTCATTTTTAAATTTTACCCCTTTTTTTGTTAAACCCCCCCCATATCCCCGAAAATTTCTAGAAATTTTGTCCCCGTTTAAAAAGGAAAAAACCTTAATAAAATACTTTTAAAAATTTAAAAATGGAATTTTTCCCCTTTTTTTTAAGACAGAAATTTAAATTTTTTTTCTCAAATGGCCATTAAAGTTTTTTAAAGGCATAACCCGACCCCTAAAATTTAAAATTTTTTTTAAAAGTTTCCCCCGGGGGGGGGTATCAAAATTAAAATTTTAAAAAATTTTGGTATTATTTTTTTAAAAAATTTGCCTTTTAATTTTAAGGTTTTCATTTTAAAAAAAAGACCCAAAGGAAAGCTCTCAGGAGGGCCCGGGGACCTCCCGCGGGGGTAAACAAAGTTAGGTCGGTATATGATCGATATATGTATACACAATGCAGTTTAAGGACTCGTTTCAACGGGGGAAATTCGGTAGGTCGCCTACATTGAAAAATAATTTCAGAGAAGTAGGATTCCATATTTGAACAATACTACCGTGCCTAGTGTTGCCTAGTGACCCACTACATCACTCATACGTCATTACTAGACATCTACGTCACTCGTTTCAAGAAAGTGAAAGAAACTCATTAGAGTGAAACTACGTGAGATAATTCATACTAATAGATCTTCTGAAATTTGTCATATATGGTTATCAGACGATGGACGGAATGGGGAATGTTGTAATACGTCAAGTGGCCACTTAACCCAGCTAATGACAGGTCATAAGCCCTGTACACGCCTAGATAATCCACATTCGTTTCCAGAGTTTCCCTGTCTCTGTTGGGATATCAACAATATATGATAATAGCCCAGCATGGGTATAATCCAGTCATTTGTCTACAAATATTTGTACACATTCATATTTCACATGTGTTTTCACATTCAAATTTCATGTATACCTCGAAATGGTACTGAAGCGTAAGATTGATCATCTTGCTATTGAAATACACTGCAATAAACCTATATTACTGGTCTGGATAATGCACACAAAGGAGTTTCACTCCCTATTTTTTTTATTACACCAGACAGATTTATTTATTTATTTGTATTTTAATGTTATGCATACAGAGCTATGTATAATAAATTAACAGTTATATTTTAAGGCAATATACATGACGTAGCACCAATTAAGTGCACAACAAAGTAAATTTCTGAGGACATCAAGAGTGAGGAAACAAGTATTAGAAATGATTATGGTATGTATATATATGTTATATTGTGGTTCGTGTTTAGAGTGTGGTGGAAGTGTTGGGAAATAGGTTCTGAATATTTAAGCCCAAGAATAAGCGAGTTATTATCATTTTTTGTAATTTATACTTAAAGTGGACTTGCAAAATAACTGAATCATGCTGTTTCTCTCTCAAGATTTGTTAAAGTCGTTAACATTTTGAGTAAAATACGACGATATTTTTACATCTCCACCGCCTCAAATTATTAAAAAAGTTTCTCCCCTTCGATTGGCACCGGAAAACTTTTCATTACTTCAGTAACCTTTTCCCATAACGCCAACGTAATAATATAACAAGTCAAGTTGTTAACTTATTGGTAGTTATGTTAGCTAGTTATTGGATAACTCTACTAATTCAGCTTAGCGTGCTAAAGCCATTTTGTGGAGTGTTCCCTTGCTAAATCAATACTTCACTAGTATTACACCATAAGGTATACTCAGCTTGAAAGAAGATTTCTTTGGCGAGGAAATATGGAGAAAAGGAGAGGATATGTCTATTTAGATCGGACCCAATTTCCCAAGTGCATAGAACTATTTTTAGATGTAGTGTTATTAACTATTACCGCTATATTATTAGCCTCTTGAGGTCTGAGACCATACCCGACTTTCCGATTATATTTGTTGTAGAGATGCATAAAATTAAGATGATTTCTTATAAACAAAGATCAAAAATGTTCTACAGAAGCGTTTCAACACATTATCTAAGTAGGTACTTAAACGAATTCTTTCTGATATTTATTACTAAATTAATATTTGTCGTTGTGAAAATTGCCTTGAAATATAAATTTATGTGTATCAACTACATTCCAAATGTCTATTTTATTTTTCGAAAATATATGATTTGTATGTAATTTAACGGAACGCAAGAAAATTAATTTAATTTAACTATTACTATTTTTTTGGTGTGCTGATGGAGTTTTCTATGCAAAATTGGGTGAGATTGCGGATAGCGAAAGTAATTGAAATTGTTAATTTAGTAAACTACAGTGTAATAAATAACGAAAAAAATCCAAAAAAGTATTCCATGCATAATGCTTTTTTAAATCACTCTCGGAAGTATATTTATGTTTATCCAGAGACGCTGGAGGTTAAGAATATTCTTGTTTCAAATGTAATTTATCCCTCGATAAAAAAACACGTTGTTTATAAAAATTATTTGTTTTACTGGTCGGGGTTTAAAAAATAAAAAATTGTTTTATTGTCCATAATAAGACATCCTTACTCTGGCGCTGGCTGTAACCCGCTACCCTTATTATACAAATATACATACACCGAAAATGCTACATCCAGTGAAACCTTTCTAAAACTATTTCCGGTCCCGAAATCCCGGAAACGCTCCCAATTATGCTACACCGAATATCCAAAATCATTAGCTTTGTGCAAAAAATGTAAACGGGAAAAGTGCTAAAAAAACATTAACGGCAAATTAAAAATCAAAATTCAAAATCAAATTCAAAATCAAAATCAAAATCAAAATCAAAAATCAAAAATCAAAATAAAAATCAAAATCAAAATTCAAAATTCAAAATCCAAAATCCAAAATCCAAAATCAAAAACAAAAAAGAAAATTCAAAATCCAAAATCCAAAATCCAAAATCCAAATCGAAAATCAAAATCCAAATCCAAATCCAAATCCAAAATTTAAAATTCAAAATTTAAAATTCAAAATTCAAAATTCAAAATTCAAAATTCAAAATTCAAAATCAAATTATATATATACTCTTCTTATACTTTATATACTTCATCTCTGTAGAGATATAAATATTAATAATGAAATAATACATTGTAGTTCTTCTATTACTGTGAAGCTTATTTATTTTATTTATATTTTATATATATTAATAAAAGAGTTTAATTGTCTTTACTTTGTCCATTGATTACACAGGCCAACAAAATGAAAAAAAAAAATTGGTGCCAGAAATCTAACATCTGATTTTAGATGTTTTTAATGTGCTGATTCCAAAAATGCCACCAGATTTTTTCTATCAGCTCTAGTTTTTGAGATACACGTTACAGGTTAAATGATATAGTTTTTTCTGATAAAGGACCTCAAATAAAGAGATAAATTTGTACTTAATCGTCAAAATAGAAATTTCCCAGAATCTAATTAGCCAAATGGATACCTGGAATTGTCCCTACCCAATGTTCCTATACTAGGAACTACTCAATACAATGCTCTTAATTACTTTTATACCTGTAATTGCCTATGACCCGATCCTTCTATACCTGCTTGGCTGTACTTGATTTAGTATATTACTGAGTTTTCCCAAGTAAAGTTGTGCTATCATTTTGTGTAAATTTTGGTCGTTTTGTAGTATCAAGACACTAAACTGAAACAATGGCATCCACAAGCAGACGTACCTGTGTAAATCATCCCGATGTTTTTTGTTATGTGTGTGGTGAATACACTTTGAAAGAGAACAGAAAAACGATTTCTGACTTTGTGAAAAGAGCTTATCTTGCCTATTTTGGCGTTCATTTAGGAGATCAAGATAAATCTTGGGCCCCACATTTCATATGTAAAACATGTGTTGAACATTTGCGACAGTGGACAGCTGGAAAGAGGAAGTGCCTAAAGTTTGGTGTACCAATGGTTTGGAGAGAACCGCGGAACCATCATGACGACTGCTATTTTTGTCTCGTTAATATTAAAGGCATAAATAGAAACAATAGACACAAATGGACATATCCTGATCTAGATTCTGCAAGAAGGCCTGTAGTGCATTCGGAAGAACTTTTTTTTAACTGTCAATAGTAATATTATATATTATAACAGTTATAACGTAAATTATATACACAATTTTTAAAAAAATCTCAAAAACTAGATCTGATAGACAAAATCTGAGAACTTTTTTACATTCTGCATCCAAAAATTACTCAGGAACAGTTAAAAAATCGCAGGCACCAAAATGTGTGTTGGCCTGTGTTATTTATAGTTTCACCTTGCGCTCATTCTTATGTTTTATCTAATGCTCATATCTTATGTTTTTTAATTTTCTTTGCTACTGATAATTATATTTGTCTTGTAAAAGCCCTCTGGGCGTGTATAAATAAATAAAAAAGCACTACAAGAAATCAAATAAAATAAACAAAATAAATTATTCTAGGATTGCTATAAATGTTTAAATAGTCGACCTGTTAGTATTGCAGAGAGCTTTTTAGAATCACGTTTTCCCCCCTCGGCCGAGCCTCGTGAATGTTAGGAAATGAGTGGCCCCTGAATATTCTAGTAAGGACGTGTTTACACGCTTTTAAATCTAACGTGATTCAAACACAACTTCACAGAAAATCACTGGTTAATGTTTATTTTATTTTAATGAACGGGTGGTGGCCCAGTGGGTAGCGTCGCGGTCTCTGAGTCCAGAGATCGTTGGTTCGAATCCCCACTTCGACATCACTCGATTCCTATGTTCAAAGATAAGCCGCTTAGGCTTTATTGAAAATAGTATTTATAAATTGAAATATGTGCAAATATCATAAGATTGCATAGATTTCTTTTTTAATTAAAAAAAGTATTTGGACACACTCAAAATGTTGTTCATAATGATTTATTAGTCTAGTGGTAGATTTGACTCCGGATTAGAATATTTAGGGTCGAATCCCACTCCAGCACAACTTGTTTTCTGCTTTCTGGCACAGTTATTTTCGACTATTTAATATTGAAATATTGGCGTATATCATAAGAACCCAATTTTTTTAATTTAAATAATATTTTTGCTGGAGAGATCTGAGGGGGCCTTCTCTGGCTCTGGTGGAGTAGGGGAGCCCTGGGAAGCAATCGGGGGGCCATGAGGTGCTAAAATGTATAACCTTATAGAATTTATAAAATCTGTTATTACAGGATGTACATACGTACAATAAAAATACAATCTATGATTTTGTGATGTTTCAAATTATATGCGTACCTACACATGTAGTTCATGAATCGACCGCTACGGGTAGGCCTATAGGTGATGGTAGGTTTACATTGTCGTTACAGCGTTTGCGTATCTTATTTATGACCCTATAATTAAATATATATTAAAAATAAGTACACTACATTTTTCTGTTCTTTTTAATTATAAAAAAGTAAATTTCCAGGGGGGCCTTTTGTAATTTTGTGTCTGAAAGGGGGCCACGGGTCAAATGAGTTTGGAAACCTATGCCTTAGATTGTCACTGAAGCTTAAGACTACTCATCTTGCCTTCATTTAACAAATTAAAAATATTCAATCCACTTGGTGTACCAATGCAGTGCCCTATGCACCATTGGATGTGGATGAGAGAAAGTAGTAGTATGTGTAAATTGTATAAATATGTTAAGTTACTCGTATTTTTGACCGTAATTTGTAATGAACTATCATATTTATATTGACTGGTCTATAATTAAAATGTAGAATAATGAATATCTAATGCCCACTTTATATGAGACAGTTTCTTGTTCAGAAAACTACACAGTTTCTTGTTCAGAAAACTGTGCAGTCTGTCAAACTTCTGTCAAAAGACACGCTAAATATGTGTATTTTTGAAACGCGATTGTAAGTTATTATCGTATGTTTGCTCTCAGGAAATTGTATATTTAGCTAATTATGTATATATGTAATTGTTTTTTTACGTATTTAAAAGCATACAATAAACCAATGTCTATTTAATCGTTTACATAAAAAACATTGACTGTCATGTCAGCTTAAATCTGACACTAGCACACAGTTTTTCATGCAGTTTTAGCTTTATACGGGACCGTTTTCAGACTGCACAGAAAACTGTGTAGTAAACTGCGCCATATAAAGATAGCTTTATATTCTTTGAAGTCGTTCTGAGTCGTATTTAGTTTTCTATATTTAAGTTGATTTCTTGTCATCCATTTAGTATCATAGTATTGTTTTTCCCAGAATCCATATCCTTTTGTGTCCAGGTTCATGAAAATCAGGAGCTGACAGCTGTTCTCTGAACAAAGGTTTGTTTGTCGCACGGTGGATGTTGCAATATCACAACTATTTCTCATTTCCCTAATCAAAGGATCCGCAAATTTACACCAGAGTAATTACTATGCACAAAGGTACTCAAATTCAATTATAGCAGCCATTTTGTGCAGAAATAATTTGATGTACCTGCTTTAATTACTACATATCGTGTGAAAATATGAATTGGTTGTAAAATTGTTGCAGTAATTATAACTTTCTTTGACCTCTATTTTCGTCAAAAATGACCCCAAGCCAAGTGCGCAATTCAAGTAATAACTTTTTGTTCAACTAAAATAAAAAAACTTTGTTTTAGAGCACTCAGTGTTTATTTTAAAACACTACTAGTTTCGGACATTACAGAACTGTCCATCTAAAGGTGTATATTGAAACTCAAACTTGTGTTTAAAAATAAAAACTTAATGGCGTAAAACAAAGTTCTTTATTTATATAGTTGCACCAATCGTAATAAAATCGTTGTGTCACTGAAGCGTAAGACTAATCATCTTGCTTAAAAAATAACAAGATCATCCGTGCAATCCGTTTGTTAATTGGATTATTAAAACGCGAGATACAGTAATTTAAATTTTGAGTCATGTAAAGTTTTTTTTTTTAAATACGACCATGACGTCACCGATCGGATATAAAATTCAAAACTAACTAACCATCACGCCATTTCCCCGAAGGAATAGGCAGAAAGGACTCAAGCATTTTTAAAATCAATTTATCCCTCTTATTAATTCAATCCGATTTACAAGCGGATAGCACTAAGGTTGTATGATTTTTTGTTTTTTTTTACTGCATGTACAGAAAATTTTCTGCTATAAGTGTATTGTCATATTTGTGTTTCCATATTTAAGTACACAATGGTATACAGGCCCATAGCTGGAAATTTCCTAAAACACCAGATTTTTCTGGATTTTTGCTTATTTCTGTCAAAATTTAAAAAATCATTTTTCATTTTTACTCCAATAGATAGCTTTTTTCATTCAAATGGACACTAGACCGAATAGAAACTAGAAACGGTGCGTTTTGAATTTGGAACACTGCTATTGTCTATGGTATTCGAAGTCTATAGTCTACGTGTACAGTACACTGTCTATGGCCTACTCTACCGAACACGTCCGTTGTCTATTCCTCACAAAGCTTCACTTCCGATAGTTTCTAGTTTGAAATACGAACACAAGCTATTGTCAACAACAACATCCGACATGTTGGCAATCGTATACTTCAATAGATAAAAAAGCATTGCGTCAATGCAATGGCAATATTATGTGTAAGCCAGCCACTTATTATTAAAAGTAAAGTCGGTTTACGGACGATAATTTTACGTGATAACGTCATAAGAAAACATTGATGAAAAATAGCATACTTTTGTGAATTAAATTGAATTATTATTACTGAATTATCATTATTTTGTATAATACAAAGCAGGAGTTAATTGAAAATTACCATTTTTTCCATGAATTAACATTTTTTTGTTTTTCTTCTTGTGTGCTGCTGCTGTCTCCCTTCTACTCGGACGCATCGGCCGATGGAGTGGAAGAGAGATAGATGCGTTACAAACCGAACGCTTAGGCCGATCGTGCCTCTCTATCGCTTGTTCCGCGCTCTCGCTTGCACACTCGGCTCAGGCGGAACGTGACAATGAGTCATTTTTTATCATGTGTATCGATTTATTAGACGTTATCACGTCAAAATGACATTTAAATCGTGTTTATAGCCGTTATTACTTATTATTACTTTGCATTTCTCGATTTTATCCAAGTTTTAATAAAAATGATAAAACAATAAAGGTTTTCTAAAGTTTTCCACAATCTAAAATTATTTTTAAATAGTTTTGTACGGGTACGGCTCGGGTGACGTCATGTTTCAAGTCGTTTTATTCCGAAAAAAAACGTTTTAAATGACTAGAAACGACTTTTTTACGTCTATACTCATCCCACATGGATTAAAATCGCTTGAAAACAATATGTCTAAAGTTACAAATATGTATTTGATTATAATAAAATTTACTGACCGAGATTATTAGGAATTTTCGTAAAAAAATATTTTTACAGTTACGCTATTTTTCAAAACCGAAATTATTTATATACAAATCCCTTTGAAATGTGTCATCCTTTTTGCTTTTCACAGGACAGCATGCATAATTCAATATTAAAATATCTCTGAAGTGTCTAAAACAATATATTCTATTCGAGTTCCCTGGTAAATGCGATCAAAGAATTCCCGCGATAGAAATTGTTTGTTTGCTTGGACGCCATTTTCTTTGAATTTCCTTTTCACTGCGCTTCCTTCATTTATGCAGTTTTATTTTTTCCCCTGCAGCCCTCGTCCAAGGGAAGCAGATTGCGGGATTTTGCAGTATTTTCAATGCAAATTTACAATGACCTACAAAAACAATGTTTAAATCTACCTGAATATGCAGATATTTTATGTTGAATGTCTTCAATAGTGTACAAGGCTTATATTTACTTTAAAGGGTACACGGCTTCTAATTTGCTTTACTTAGTGTGATGATCGGACGGGATAATCTGATGTGGTTCAAATAACTGAACTGGTTAACGAAGTTACTTACAGAATATACAATATTCGTATAAGTACAACTTCTGAAAATTGAGTACATAGTTGTCAATGCTTAGATTTTAGTGATAGTAGATAGATAGTGCACTAAGCGCTCGCTAAACCCAACCAATGCCAGGTCGAAAGCCCTGAAAATGCCTGATAAACTTCCATATTCCCTTAACCGAGTTGTGGTCTAGTGGTAGATTCGGGAACTCCAGATTAGAATCTCTAGGTTCAATTGTACAGCACAACTTGTTTTCTTTTGTGGCACAGTTATTTCTGACTATTTGAAAGCAGCCCCAAAATTGAAATATTTGAGTTTACCATAAGAACTCAATTGTATATAGTACATAGTACTAGATGTACATATTGTGTCCTTTCCATCAGTAAAGTTCACATGTCACTTTCTTGGTCCCTACATTTCCATAAATATTATATTGTATATAATATCGTCTTGGTATTGTGTGAAAATGCAATACTGCGTATGATTCAAGTTCAGAACCAATATCAGTTCAGAACACTAAAAGTCTGTTTTTCTATGCAATACGATTTAACAAGACAGAAAAGAGGTAAATGATTTCTCCGTAACACCGCATACATTTTGACACACATTTTTACGCCGTCAATTTATACGATAAGTATTGAAAAAATCGGATAATTCCTTTGTCGTTATGATTCACGTTCCGTTGATAAATAGCGTCATCTATTTCAATTTATTTTCCCTCCATATTCTGTATAAATGAAAATACGTATTCCGTGTCGATATAATTCTTTCCCTTGCATCAGTTTAATTGATCATTTAAATAATATAAAATACGCCATCGAAATATTTGTTTAAGGATTATATTAATCCGAAATAACACTCCACTTTGGTCTTCCTGGAAAATCTTAATTGGGTTGCCATTCTCCGCAATAATACCTAGGATTTAACTGCCGATCCATCGTAAAGCTGATCTTATGTGGAGATTTATGAATATTGGAACATAGCAGATCCACAAATTAATAATATTGACAGAGAAATATTAATATAGGAAATACTAACGAAGTTAATTGATTAATCTATTAAATTATTGTCTTCTAACCAAAACAAATACATACCTACATGACTTTCTTTACATATTTTTAATATAAATTTTGGTTTGTATATTTATTAATCTAATTTACTTTAAAAATATATAGTTATCTACATAATATAATGGTTTGAAAATTAAGACTTAGGTACATGTAAAACATTTTTATAAAACAACACATAAAAATCACAACAACATATAAAATAAATTATAAAAAAGACTGAATATAAAATTAAGTTCAGCGTTATAATCCACTGCTACCCGGAATTGAATTTTAAAAATGCTTTCGTGTAGACGCGAATATTTAAAAATTTTGAAGTGGGATGAAATATCCCAAAAACGCACGCAAAAATTAACAAAAAATGTTGAAAATAGCATTCATTTCAAAATCTTAAAGAATGATGTCTTGTACTCCTTGTATCTAAGTGTAGTGTTTCCGGTTTCCGTTTTTAAACCCCCGTAGCCGCGTTCCATGGCATTTTAATATGGAATACAATCTACATACAAGCTTCTATTGCAAAAAGATGGGCCGCATTCCGTCTCCCTAGAACAGCTGTTTAACAGTATATGACAGTTGAGTCGACGGTATATTTTATCTGTGCTTCCCGCGTCAGTTTGCATAGATTTTTGACAGTTTTGTTACTGGCTGGAGAAATACCATGGCCTTAAACAACCCGTTTTTATGACGTCACTCCTGCAAAAATGACGCAGTTAGTACATAGTGGTATTTAGCGCGGTATTTGAAATGTGCAACTTTAAAAAATCGTATCTTCATCAATAACTTATAAAAAAATATTAAATATATTTTTTTGTTTAGTTAAATAGTAAGTTTATAGAAAAAAATTACTTTAGAAAACAGTGGATTCCCTCATTGCATACGTTATTATCTATGGGGTGAACACAGCTTTTGTAAATTTTCATCGTCCTTACTATCTGTTCTCGCATTGGTGGTAATATACGATATTCTTAATGTATCTTTAAATAAAGTCGTGAATCATGAATCGAGAATTTTCCATGTAAAATAATAGTTTCCAGAAGTGGTATGTTTTGTATCATAATATTTTATAGAACCATTTGGTTTTGTGTAACTCAAATTTTTATTTCTTTTGCACCTGGCAATCGTAGATAGATATCAAACGCCTCTGCACTAAATTTTATGAAAATTTGAATATTATACAGAATCGAACGTTGAATAATACTTTTTTTTTTTACATTACTCGGTGGAACTCCATGATGAAATTATTTGTATAAACTAATTAAAAATAAATGACTGGTGACCAGTCTGAAGATGCCCGTTACAGGGTGAAAGCGCTAACTGGTCGAATAAATAAAAAGTGGAAGTGTGCCAAGTATTTTCATTTAACTTTTATAAGTTATATACAAATAATTTAAAATATAAAGTTCACAAATTTTCAGTGATATAAAACTTATTTTTGCACAAAAAATACACTATCACTCATAACAACTTTAAATAACATTGTGATATCTGGGTATGGCTCTGAAGCGTAAGACTGATCATCTTGCCTTCATTGTAATAAATCATCACTCGTGTGTACTAATGCAGTGCCCTATGCACCGTTTCGGTGCGGATAAGGGAATGCAGTAGTGTGGTAATTAGGGCTTAACTTTAAAATTCCGATTAAAATTTCTGTTTACTTATGAAAGTGTCAGTTGTTGGTTATTAATTATGCAATACGTCATCCCCATGTTTCAAAACACGGAATCGCACATTATTTATGGGAACATGCGGTACGAGCACAACCCTAACCGCATGCACTTTACGTTTTCGGTTCAAACCAATCATATATGAATGGAAGCGGAGTTACATCATTTAGGGATGTTCATGTCACCGAAACTTTCAGATATCCGAAACTAATACATGGTGTAACAAAACTCGATGTACATGCGGGAAACCAGTGAATCATAATATCGACGCCTCCTACGTATAATATCGTAACCCACAAATCGTCGATTTTGAGTTTTTTTTTTTGGGGATTTCGTCTGTATTTAACGATATCTTTAATTCTACCAAAACAAAAAAAATATTTTGCCAATAATAAGGGCTTTTTTGGCGCGTATTTTGTCGTATCTACAACCAATGCATATGAACGAAAATATTTTCAAATGCTCCTCCTGTAAAAAATATTTGAAGTCGATTTAATCCAGTTAAATTTTTTGTTTTGACCCATTGTTTAGGATTCAAGCCAGTACTTACTCATTAGGAGTGAGTACTGGCATATTTGGGTTTTATTTATTGTTCCAAAAGTTGTTGTGGTTTACCAACTCGTTCTAATATAAACGAGTTGCAGTAGGTAACCCGCCGTCTTTTTCATACTAGCCGTGGAGCAGTAAAAGGCCCTATCGCTTACAGAGGCGACGCCCAGCCAAGCCGACCATTTTGTAAATCAGTTGTAACATTTCTGCACTTTAAAATAATGATGAACCAAGTCGAAAGGTTTATTTCAACAAGAGGTAGACGGCCGCTCCAGAGTCCAAGTAAACAACCATTTTGTAAAATTGATGCCAGTTGTTTTATTTCATTTTTTGCAAATTTAAATATCAAATTTACAATTTGACATCTCAACAGAGACGAGAAAATTGGAAGGGAATATGGACATCTAGGCGTTTACAGGGCTTATGACCTGTCATTGGCTGGGTTAAGTGGCCACTTGATGTATTACAACATTCCCCATTTCACCTAGTATTTGATATCCATATCTGCTAATATACAATAAAATGGCGCGACGCTTCACATGTGAACACTCTCTGTCATCCATTGAGAAAATTGCTAAGCATTTTAGCAGAAACCTTTATGATTGCAAGTGAGATTCTTACCGAATTATATCACCTACTAGAAACGCCAGAAGTTGAATCTTCAATTTGTTATGCTTATAACTTTTTTTTATGGATATCAAATACTAGGTGAAATGGGAATGTTGTAATACTTCAAGTGGCCACTTAACCAGCCAATGACAGGTCATAAGCCCTGTGAACGCCTAGATATCCATATTCCCTTACAAATTTCTCGTCTCTGTTGAGATGTCAAATTGTAATTATTAGCCCGTAATGGGTGAAATCCAGTTTTTGTCTACAAGTATTTGGACACACTCAAAATGTTGTTTATCATGTATTTAGTCAAATTAATACTATCCATAAATAAAACAAAATCAAAAACAGCATTTTAATATGAAATCGTGCAATTGAGCTTAATATGCGGTACTAATGAAAGCTTTTATGAGAAGAAAAAAAATCGTTTTTTCAAGCTCAGATTCAAATTCCATATTACACATTGGACTCCAAATACGATATAGATTCACCAGATTTCTGGTTGTACTACGAGTTTTGTTAACTAACTAACTAACTAACCATCACGCCATTTCCCCGAAGGAGTAGGCAGAGAGGATAGAACGCCACACCACTCTGTCCTGGCATACTTCTCTTGCTTCCTCCACATTCATACATCTTCTCATGCACGCACGTCGATTATTCCGACTTCTTACATGCCCACTTTCAAGCACTTGTTTTACTTGATCATGCCATGTCTTTCTCGGCCTTCCTCGACTTCTACATCCAGGCACAGTCGCATCATATATTTTTTTAGCCGTTCTTTCATCATCCATTCGCTCTACATGACCGATCCAACGTAAAAGACCTTTCTTAATTTTGTCGATAATACTTATACGCAGCCTTGCATTATGCTTTAATTTCAACATTAGTGCACCTATCATACATAGTTTTACCACACATTCGCCTGAGAGATCGCCATTTATATCCGCAATCATTATAATCTGCACCACTAACAATGCGGATGGTGGACTATCGGAAACGGAGTAACAACAACAACGGATTTCGCGGCTTGTGCTTGAAAATATGAACGTGGCGGAGGGTGACTCAACCTGGGGATCTCTAGGCTTAAAAACCGGGACAATACCACCAGGGCCGTCTTAAACTAGGCTGGGGCCCTTGGGCACACAAGAATTTAGGGCCCTTTTGGAAAGTAAAAAAAGCGAATTATAATAACATATTTTTACTAATAAGTATAAGTATGACCATTTAATATAGGTAATCAAATACAGTATGATATAATATGTCATTAATGATATTGGAATGCTGCTGGTTTTTTGGTTACGGTTACGATTACGATAACGGTTTCTTTCGGGATTTCTGTTGAGCAAAATCTTCTATTATATCCTTAATATTATTAATTAGTACAGTAGGAATAGGCGCAGTCATCGATAAAATATAATGACGTAGTATATGCCTTGTAAATACCTTCTGATAAGATTACTTAATTGTGAAAAAAGTGTAATGTGCGCGACAAAAATGTTCTGAGAATAAATGTGTGAGAGAAATTGTCGGTCCTTCGGGGCCCCCCTGAGATTGGGGGCCCTGGGCACGGGCCCCGTGTGCCCTTATGGTAAAGACGGTACTGACTACCACAAGCCTACAACCCGACTCAATATGAATACAATATAATATTTCGTCGCCGTGAGGGTGAAGAGATCTTAGTCACACGCCACACATGGTTACTTTGAGAAAATAACCAATAAAATTTAAAGAAACACCATAATTGTATACGGAATATCCTGGCAACTTTCACGTTTTGGCAACATTCAGTATTGTAAAAATGTAATTTCACATAGCCTACATATTTTCTGAAAAACATAGCGCTATAATTTCGTTTTTAGATAAATATTAGCTCTCTTCACCACCACCACGACGATTTAATATCCAAATTGAAGCGGCGAAGCGCGTTTTTGTCGATTTTAATTTGAAGGACGAGAGCTGCTGATGCGGGAAAGAATTTATGTCTCGGATGAAGGCGGGAGAAGATGGCTGAACGGATCCAGCTCCCAGGCGATGCCAGGAGACCCACACCAATCAATCCAATATAAAATTGCCCCTACCTTGATGGAGAATGGATGATGAAACAGGAAAATCTGGTCTGCACTGCACATCAACTAATCACAAACAGAACACAAGAATTTACAATAAACACAATGACACTGGGATGATTTGTTTGAATAGTTCAAAGTTGAATATACGAGGATGCGTTGCGTTGCGGATGAGATGCGTTTGCGGCGTAAGATGCGGTCGCGATGTGTGCGGTTTGACAGATGCAAAATAACAATGTTACATATAAATTTTAGATTACCCGCGATGTGCAAAAGATAGTGCCACAGACAATGTTGGAGTTTGGGATAGAGGAAGTCATATACAAAAGGGATATGGGAGTAGGAATCAAGGATTTACTGGGGCAACTTGTCACAAGAATGAACAGTGTAAATCATCCTAGCAAAATCCGAGAAACCAAAAACTCGGCCAAACCACAACTAACTAACTAACTAACTAACCATCACGCAATCAATACTCTGTCCTGGCATACTTCTCTTGTAAAATAAATATCCGTAAAATCGTATACAAATAAATATCCGTTTCCATAATAATTTATGTGTTTACCATCCCTAGTCGACATAGAACCAATATAGAACCTTGTAATATGAAAGGTGGGGTTGGGTTCGGTAGACCGAAAGCTCGCGAGCTTTTACCGATTGCAAAGTTCAAAGGCGGTCACAAATAAATTATAATTATTATAAGTGATTTCAAAATACATTTATTAATTTATTTTCTAGATTTAAAGTTCAAAATCTTATCATTTGATACCATTGTATGTCATGGCATGTGCATGGGGCACTGCATTGGTGCTTCACTTGCTATTTATATTTTTTTCTTTAGACTCATTCAATTACAATATTACTACTACTACTCTCACTTATCCAATCCCAATGGTGCATAGGGCACTGATGGGTACACCAAATACAGTGTATCTTACTCATTTTATTACGTGAAGTTAAGATGATCAGTCATACGCTTCAGCACCAGTCCAAGGTATCAAACATGCAATATTATTAAGAAAATCACAAATAAATAAATATTTCATGTTGGAATCGAACCTGGGACCTCAAGCACGCTAGCCAAATGCGCTACCACTAAACTACGAGCCGAATAGTTACAATAATATAACATAATTAACAAATAGCCATTGTAAAAATAAAACCAATTAAATGTCTTTTAAATGTGTTGGAATGTGTGAGAGGGTGTGTGTGTCAGGGTGTATGGACGTTTGAGGGTATGTGGTCGTGTGAGAGGGTGTGGGTGTATCTGGATATGTCAATTACATACACAATTTTCTCCTGCACAATAATATGTGTTAAATTTTGGTTGAAAATCAACTTTATTTCCTTTTTAAATATATTAAGAGACATTAAATTTAATTATTATATTTCCGAACATTATCTTGAACGTTTACTACACGAAGGCAGGATCATCAGTCTTACGCATCAGCGGCAGTACAAGGTACCTATCATGCATAAAATATTTTGTGCGGAAATCACATTTTGGCTAAAAATTTTAGGCGTGTATTTCAGAACTTCTTTTGTTTAAATTTTAGACAAGAAACAGGCAAATAAAATACATTCCGGAGTCAAACTACATAAAAAACGTTACTTGTTATATGTTGTTACCTGGGTTTTTAACAAATAGATTGTGTTGTTTAAATAACTGTACGCCACTGACCACTCATACCTTACACACCACGTTGATATAATTATTTAACTCTAATTGTAGACTCACTCGTTGAAATTCAAATGTCAATACTTACTAATAAAATTAATGTTTTGACTGAAAACCATATTTAAAAATTGATTTGTGGAGCATTTCTTTGATTATCTAGAAAACTGGTAAATAAAGAAAAATCCAACGAAAAAGCCATCTAGATGATAGAGTTTTTACATGTGAAGCGCCACGCCATTTCACTGTATTTTATTTATTTATTTATTTCAGTTATTTAGGACATTACAAAAAAAATCCAATTCATTCTAAATACAATACAATAATAAATCATATATGACAATAGATAGTTATGTTAGTATAATGATATAAAAAAGTATAGAAAGAAAAATTAAAAGTTAGAAAGTACTTTCCTAAGAAAAGGCCCACTGTCGTGAAATATGTCGACATCCGAGGTGATGCGATTAAGTAACAAGATTGCTCTACCAACAGGCATAACCATTGACAGGTTGGTTCTGCATATTGGCAGGTAAAACAATCGATGCTGTCTTTGTCGAAGATAGTTGTCAGGTACGAACAGACCTACATCCATCAGAATTTTTGAGTTATGTATGCGACCACCAATCACCTGAAAGAAGTGAACACCCAAATGGACGTCCCTCCTCCTTCATAATGACTGATAGCCTAGCATCCCTAGTAAAGAATCGGTTGGTATATACACCATGTAACAGAACTCGATGTACAAGCGGGAAACCAGTGAACCTACATCATATTTGGAGTCGATTTTGTAAAATATTTTTTTATTTTATTTTACTCACTCGAGAAAATTGAGTACGAAGTTGATTTTTTGTTTTCAATTAAAATTTATTTAGTCAAATTGATACTATCCATAAAGAAAACAATGGCAAAAACCGAATTTTAATAAAAAATTCGTGTAACTTTACTGCGGCACTTTTGAGGAAAAATAATTTTTTTCAAGCTCAGTTTCAAAAGTTATATTACACATTTGCCTCCAAATATGATGTAGATTCACCAGTTTTCAGGTTGTTCTACGAGTTTTGTTACTCCATCTATAATTATTAGGTATCTATCTATTTAAAGATTCATTAAATTTTGTTGTTTAAAATAATTCCGAGCCTGTCAATGCGAGCCAATCAATTTGAAGATACATAAAATATTATTAGAGTCTGAAAAGTAAATTAACTCGGCTTTTGGGCAAGTTTTGCGTTCCTTTGAAATTTCTTATCTACAATCGTTACTTAGGAGTACTCAAAATTTGAGAAAATCGTCAATGAAGAATTATTTTCACTTAGGAAAAGAGATAGCGTTAATGAAGGCGAAGTTTTAAGAAAATGTATGGGTACGGAACGGTCAAAGAAAATATTTTTGTAAATATAATTACAAGAAAGAAAAAGTTTTATTTTGAAGAATTTATTTAAACATAGTATATAATACCTAAATACAGGGTGTAACAAAACTCAATGTACAACCCGAAAACTGGTGAATCCACATCGTATTTGAAGACGATTGTGTAATATGACTTTTAATCTAAGCTTAAAAACATTTTTTTTTCTTCTCACAAAGGTTTTCATAA
This sequence comes from Micrasema minimum, assembly GCA_022494985.1. Classification (NCBI taxonomy): domain Eukaryota; kingdom Metazoa; phylum Arthropoda; class Insecta; order Trichoptera; family Brachycentridae; genus Micrasema; species Micrasema minimum. The sequence continues at coordinate 73,094 of JAGVSP010001352.1, read as the reverse complement.
GTATGGGAGATTAAGTAAAATTGCTTAAATTCTTATAAAAACGCGTTTTTTATTTTTGTTTTCTTTGTGGATAAAATTGATTTGACTTAATACATATTTGATAACATTTGCAAAAAAAAAAATCGAAAAAAAAACAAATTTGTATTTAATTTTCTCGAAAACTAAGGGTTACATAAAAATATAAAAAATCAACAAAATCGACTACAAATATGATGTAGATTCACTGGTTTCCCGCTTGTACATCGAGTTCTGTTACACTCTGTATAAATTATAAATATCTTAGCGCTCCTGTGGCGTTATGGCACAAGGTATAGTAGGTATACTTGTAGGTATATGTCCCGATTTATCCTTCAAAGGAACGTTAACTTTGTTAAGTTTTTAAAAATATTATTTAGTCTGATAAAAAAATGTTACTTTATTAATTATTTTTTCAATTTCAATTATAATACGATAGTTCAAAATTTAATATTTCTTCTAATGCCATAACGCCACAGTATGGCAATCGAAGTTAAATGTTTCAAAACGATTGGTTTTAATTGTTAATTATATTTCAATAAAGTTAAATAATAAATACATTTTTAACCGAAATCAAAATGGTGTTTTTTTTTTTAATTATGCAAATTTTTAGTGTAACGATACATAAGTACGGTACGAGATATAAATTTCATATCACGAATACCCAGTATTGAGAAAAATTACTTTTGATGTCTGTCACCGGGAATCGAACCCGGAATCTCCGTATCGCGAGTCTAGCGCCCTTAGCCATTACATTAAGGAGGCCGCCGAAAAAAAAATGTTTACATAGGTACTCAAATATTTCAACTCAGTCGGAATTAACGGTGTCAGAAATTATGAAACACAAAATGTTTTGAGAGATCTTTAAATAGGTACTTTGATAAGTCAAATATCTCTAAAAGGATTGGCAAATAAAAAAAGAATGTCTTTACAAGACTAGCCTGGAACGTAATAAACTTTCCGTGTTATTTTTCGTAAAAATATGTGGAAAATACTAAGAAAAGTAAGTGCCGAAATATGAAATGAAGGAGTAGAAAATTCCCGCCCTTTATTTTGGCTAAAGTTAATTATATTTGTGAGAAATCTTATATTGGGCGGTAAAGGGACCTCTATGTAGTGTTTATGGTCGCATTATCCTGTCTTGTTTTCTGTTTTATCGACAGATGGGCTGCCAACCAGCTATCTAGTGACGCCAATGAACAAAATCGAATAACTAACAACACGTAACAGTTTTATAATAACTCTGTTGGTTTTAAGGAACCGATCGATTTACAAAACGCGCTATGGGATAAATAAGACAGTATCTTTTTAGCAAGTTTCTTCTCAAATACTAAAAATTAGTTATTATTTTATCTCTTGGTCAGTTTCGTCTGAATGAATTCATAATCATAGGAAAATATTATTAAAATATGAGAAATTTTCTATTAGGACTACACCGGAGGCTAGCTGTAGTAATGTTGATGTTTTCAAAATTATATTCCGGATTTATTGATAGTCAACTTCCAACTTCAATTTTCTTTACTTCAAACTATTTTCTAGGGTCTTGCCGAGATCGATTTTGAAAATATGGAGAGTCCTCTTTTTTTGTATTTTTTCATATTTCAGGATAACTAAGGTGATGGCAATTAGTATTTTAATACTCAATAATTCTTTAGAACACATCAAATTCTAGGGTTAGCGAGACAGTTTGTAACCAAATATTATACGAGTATAACCATATAGTTCGATTACTGAATAACGCACCTATTCGCACATTCGCAGCACTACTTCATCGAGCTTTCTTTATAAATTGATTCGCTTCACCCTTTTAAGAGTAAATTATCGTCTTTATCTTCACTTTCGTCCTTTATCGACCTTCCATCCTGTCCTGTCCTATTTCGCGCTAAGCAATTTGAGTTAGCTACTAACTCACCAGCAAATAATCATATTTTAGTGTGTATTTAATGGACGCTTGAAAGTACGAGGGGACCATTTGAAAAAATTAAATATATCACGCGAAAAAAATTTTTTTTTTTAGTTAATTTACATACATTTTTTCAAATTCTGGGCTGGAATCACCAATACCAATGGGTCTCAATTGAAGGCGCATCTTTTTAAAATCTCAGTCCCAGGCTGCTCAAGTTACCGCTAGACGCTTAGGTTAAACAGAGTCTTTAATTGTAAAGCGCCCTTGGGGTGATTTTTCACCGTTATTCACATTCTTGGCGTTATATAAGTTAGTCGATTATTATTATTATTAAATATCGGTCAAATGACATGTAAATAGACTTTAATGATTGACGTCATATACGTGTCATTAAACTTTTGAAAAAAACAAGGTTTTGGTACATTATTTGTTTACCATGCCTTCCTAATTGTTTTATTATTGGATAAGACATAGTCTGCTTGTATTTCAAGACCTCCAAACTATGAAACGTAGTTGTACCTATCCATTTATTAATATGTATTTGTTACCTTTATGGAAGTTTTGGCTTTTACGGCCGATTTCGTTGATTCACGATGTTTTATTAAAGTTCACTAGCAAGATAATGTTTAGTACCTATTTACAAATTTAATGTTCAAAACCGAAAATTAATTCATGAAATAATAATATTATTTGATATCGGTATCTACATCCATCAGTAATTTATCCATCACAAAAAACTGGGGGCCGCAGAGTTTTTTTCCACCAGTTAATGTTCTTGTCGGAATGCGAAAATTTTGTATGGAGAAAAGTGAGTGTTATGTTTTAGCGAATATTTTGCATAAAAACACGTTTTTGGTGGGAAAAAAAGCACTCAATAGCACCATACCGAGTCACCGCATAAACCTATCGTGAAAAAATCGGAATAGGGCTGTAAATAAATGAAAAAATGAAAAATTAAAGTGCAGCTGTCAATTTTTTTTAATTTGTGTGAACAAAAAAAAAATTGATACTAAAGAGCCCATTTCACAACGATGACACGTCTTATATTTGTGGCACTTGAAAAACGAATGATTTGATTGGTTGGGAAATACCAGCTTCTCGAGAATATGCTGGTGACCTATCCCTAGTATTTAAATATCCTTGGTGCAGATATTGTTGTTGATTGGATTATTTTATTATGATTTAATAAAACAATGTTATGTGTTAACTATTAATTGGTTTTATTCTATAAAAAATAGAATTTACCTACAATACCTGGTTTCGGGAGTAACGTTCTCAACCATCCCGTCCCGACTGTGAAAAGTCCCGACTGGTGAAAAGACACTAAATTAGAATACAGATGTTATACAGAAAAATACAGAAAAATTAAATTGCAATACTTAAGAATCTAAACACAAGGGTAACATAATATTGATACATAGAAGTAATAGAAAAAAAATAGAAAAAAACACATCTTGGGGACAGTGTCTGTGTGATGGTAGAATACTAGGAAGATAATTAATTGCTTGCTAAGTGGTGGCAGTTGATGTACTGGGGTCTTGTGGGGAGGTATTGGTAGGGGATCTTGAGAGGGGTAGGGGTCTAGGGAAGTAATTTTGAGAATTGCGTTTTAAAGGGAAACATAGTTAGTAGTGGAGATGATTATATGAAATGTTTTTTATAATTTAGATGGTTGTCAAAAAATTGAATGCAATGAAGATGGATGTTTTTGTCCAATAAATATTGTAAATAACATTATTATTTAAAATAAATACTACTAAGTCTGATGGGTGCGTGTATGTATTGAAAATGCCTGCAAAAAAATATAGCTATGTAATTATTAAAATTTGGTATGCAAAAAATATTGTTTTGTAAATTCTAAATTTGTGAAATACTCTTGGTTCTATTATACTAATTGTGTAAATATTCATTTATGTTTAGTACTTACAGTGTGTTATGTATAATACTACATTTCCTGTAATCGACTCACGGACCTCTCTTAGTGAGTCGGGGAGCAGATCATTGGCAGGGGTCTTCTACATGTTTGAAGTTAGCCATTCCCATTTTTCGTGATTATATTAAATGTGAAAATGTAATATAATAAATAAATAAAAAATAACTAATATAATCCCTAGCCAACAATTCAAAAAAAAATTAATCTAAAAAAAAGTTTTCTTTTGTTTTCAGCAAGAAATAGACCGCATGGACCCCCCAGACGCTTTCGTCTTAACATACTCCGTAGTGGACAAAGGCTTCCTTCCAGAAGGCAGAGGAGGGTGCTTCAGCAGGGCTGCATGGATGAGGAGCTCCTCCGAGGACCAGGGCCAGCGGTGCTGTGTGGACCAACAAGATTCGATCATCGGCCGACAGGGTCGAAACCGTCTCCTCGCCAAGGGTAAGGATAACAAGCAGTAAAAAATAGTGATAGAACATTAAATTTGGTGAAGCTAAGACAGTGAGAATAAATGTGGACACACTCAAGACAGGATCGGGTCTACTTCAGTGAATGTTTAAATCTTGATAGACTTACACCGAACAAGTCCAGATCCCGCCTTGAGTTCACAATACGACACAAACGAGACAATGGGGCATGAAAACCATGGTTAGTTTTGTGGTGACTAAGGCCCGGTTGTTTGACCGATGGTATAAAAGCCGCTAACTATAGTTTAAATATACTAATGTTTGGCCGGTAAGTATAGTTAAAAACCGAAATGGGTTGTTTGACTCGAAATTAAACTATAGTTAAAAGATACTTTGGTTTAAAAGCGTTCCAAACCTTAACAATAAAAAATACTTTATTTTCACACTAGTTTTTTTTGCGATCGAGCAACATTGGAACAAATCATTGATATAAAATTGGTGCGCAATTTGCAAATAGCTTAGGTGACACAAAATATAATGCGGGAAACTGTTGATTTATGGAATCCACTGAGGTCTCCAGTACATTGCTGTATTGTGCCTGTAGCATAAAATCTTAGAGCTAACAGCACTTGTTGTACAGGAATGACTGCATGATTCCTGGAACAGATTTTTTTTTATTATTTACAAACCAGAACGAGCACTGACATAATCTATAGGTACCTATACCTACTACAGTCATAATATTATTCACCAATATATTGGATTTATAGAAAAACGTACCTGTTGGTAGAGGTTTTGAGGTCGTCTTCGATAAATTGCGTTAGCCACAAAAACAAAACGGTTTTTTTTGACATACGAAATCTTGCTAAGAATTCACCGTCATCCCACAATAACATGCCGTTTGTCCTCGGCCAAAAAACTTTGGCTTTGTGGGAAAGCAAATAGTTCAGAAGGAGTTCATCTTCTTCTGAACTATCACTAATACCATAGTTATTTACGATAGATAAATCCATTTTTTCGGTTAATATTCACTCAAATGTACAGACGCGTGAAATCCAAGATACGGGCGCGTGTGACAGTTGAAACTACTACAATGACAGAATGTAAATAGGCTGTAATTAATAATATGCAGTCCTTTTTTAGTATCCCTATTATACATACATAAAAACTATGCTACTCTGCATCATTACTTTTTATTCATAAACTATTTTTGATTAAGAAAAACGTGAAGAGAAAACTCGAATCGAATGAAACGAGCGTCTGTAGGACGCCATCTTGTTTTTTTAAACTAAAGTTTAAATATATATCCGTCCCTGGTCGAGGGATATAAATTTTTTAACTAAAATTAGACGTTCTATACTATACCACTGGTCAAACAACCCATTTTTGTGATTTTTTAAACTAAAGTTAAAATTTTAACTTAAGTTAGTTTATACTATCGGTCAAACAACCGGGCCTAAGGAACAGCACGTCATTATTTCTCAACCTACGGACTGGAATACAGAAAGTCACTTGAGTCAGTAAAGATGGTGCATCTATCATGCCATTTAGCAATTTAAATATGAAAATGGAATCAATGTTAGATCTACGCTTTTGAAGACTAGAGATTCTCAACATTGACTCCATATCTTCATAGGTGTAATCATCTCTCCCCAGACCGATCATCCATGCTACTTTTCTGAGTAGGCGGTGTTGCACCGATTTAATATGGTTGATACGGCCTACATAGGAAGGAGACCAGATTACAGAAGCATACTCCAAGAGAGGACGAACAAGTGAGCAGTAAAGAGTTTTTTAGTGTAAGAGGATTAGAAAAATCTTTTGATATTCTGTTAATGAAACTAGTAGTTTTAAAGATTTATTTATTAAGTTATCCATATGTTCATTTAAGTTTATAGTCCAAAACAACTCCAAGGTCCTTTATGGACGTAACTATATCTAAAATATTATTTTCTATTTAAACATGTATTTTATTTAACATATTTGGACAAACTCAAAATGTACATATACATATAAAAAATTTATATATCTTTCCAGATGGGAAATGCCTCGCCTGCACATACAGAGCCAAGTTCATAGAAAATATCTGTGGGGATAAACCACAACGTGGACGAGTTGCTGGTGGGGATCTTCAACCAGATCAGGCTGAAGCTGGAGTACGCTGCAGCCCTCGGGTCGCGCGAGGGCTCGCCGGCCCAGTGGTACAAGTCCAGGGGGGTGGTCCGGGCCAGCATGAAGGCCCGCCAGATGCTGACGTGGATGTTCGGCAAGGAAGACAGCAAGTTCAAGAACTGTGAAAACCTCAACGTCTTATAAATGTATACTCTTTAGTACTGTAGCTTGTTTGAATTTAACGGACCTTAAAAGTTTTGAAAGGACAAATCTTCATTCCATGTTCTCTGTTTGGTAAGGATTTAAAATCCATGGAAAAGGAAACACAAATCAAATAAGACATAGATTATAAGGAGCAATAAAACCCTTACCCTTTCCCTAGACTGTTTTTAAAGACTATTGAGTATTATTTCAGTCCATCACTACTCAACCGATTTTTTATAAGTAATCCGCCTAATATAACAATATTTATCTACCTCTTATCAAAAAATATGACATTACAATCGCGCAAAGATATCAAAAACGTGTGAAAAAATTATTACTCTAGTGCATACTTCCAGGGAGAAAATCGAAGACTACATTTATATGGAGAAACAGCCGCAGACGATGTGATGTCACTATGCTTCCTCTTAATTTTTTTTCTGTTGAAACACAAATTTTCGTTCCTTATTCTACATACATTTGCCCAGTATGGAGTTAGAATTCCATACAAAGAAATTTGATTTCATCCAAAGAGGACAATGGAAAGAAAAGAGGATTTTTCCTTCCAAAACTTGAACATTATCAATGTGGTCTGGTTTATCTGTAGGGCGTTTTTATTTAAATAGTAAATGTAATATAAAATGTGGTATCAAAAACACCAAATAATAATTTATTGTCTATTTGGTTTACTTATTAAGAAAAAAACCTATTATTAATAATTGTTAGAAATGTCCAATAATGTGAATTAATAGACCTGAAATTTTGTCTTAATATTTAATTGGGCCATTTATTGTCATGTAAAATTTACAAAATGCAGATGTCAAAAATATAAAATTATTCTCCAGAAACTTTAAGTTCTATGGAACGTGGGCCTGACTTTGAAAAAAGAAGGGAAACTGGCAGCCAGAGACAGTTTATGGAATACGTTATGCTCCACATAGAGTGGATATGTAATAAATATATGAATGAACTGCAATCTAAGCAACTAGTTGAAATAGGATTGCCAGATGCTCTGTATTTTACGGGCTAGGTATATGGAAATACGGGGCACACAAGCTCCAGTATTTCATAAAAACGACCTGACATGATATTGAACAAAAAACATGTCAGTTTTAAGAAAAGATGTGCAAGTATCAATATTTGTTTTTTGGAATACAGTCAACATCATTTCGAAATTCTAAAATAGTTTCTGCGGCTGAAATTACTGAAGTATAACACAATATATATGAAAACTGCTGTTTTTCAATCCTGGTAACATCTGAAACCAGAATTACCCTGGTAATTGGCAACCTTAAGTCAAAGTCACTATATTATGGCAACATTTACAGTGCTCATGCTGAAATAAATAATACCTATATTCAACTTTTCAGCTCGGCGATAGTTTTGCATCTTGTTCACTGGCACGGAATATACCAAATATTACCCGATAAATATATCAAGCGTTACTAACAGATGTTTGTAAAACCGGTCTTAGGCCCGGTTGTTTGGACGATGTATATAAAAGCCGCTAACTATAGTTTAAATATATACTAATGTTTGGCCGGTAAGTATAGTTAAAAACCGAAATGGTTGTTTGACTCGAAATTAAAACTATAGTTAAAAGATACTTTGGTTTAAAGCGTTTCCAAACCTTAACAATAAAAATAACTTTATTTTCACACTAGTTTTTTTTGCGATCGAGCAACATTGGAACAAATCATTGATTAAAATTGTGTGCGCAATTTGCATAAAAGCTTAGGTGACACAAAATATAATGCGGGAAACTGTTGATTTATGGAATCCACTGAGGTCTCCAGTACATTGCTGTATTGTGCCCTGTAGCATAAAATCTTTGAGCTAACAGCACTTGTTGTACAGGAATGACTGCATGAATTCCTGGAACAGATTTTTTTTTTATTATTTACAAACCAGAACGAGCACTGACATAATCTATAGGTACCCTATTAACCTACTACAGTCATATTATTATTCACCAATATATTGGATTTATAGAAAAACGTACCTTGTTGGTAGAGGTTTTGAGGTCGTCTTCGATAAATTGCGTTAGCCACAAAAACAAAACGGTTTTTTTTTGACATACGAAAATCTTGCTAAGAATTCACCGTCATCCCACAATAACATGCCGTTTGTCCTCGGCCAAAAAACTTTGGCTTTGTGGGAAAGCAAATAGTTCAGAAGGAGTTCATCTTCTTCTGAACTATCACTAATACCATAGTTATTTACGATAGATAAATCCATTTTTCGGTTAATATTCACTCAAATGTACAGACGCGTGAAATCCAAGATACGGGCGCGTGTGACAGTTGAAAACTACTACAATGACAGAATGTAAATAGGCTGTAATTAATAATATGCAGTCCTTTTTAGTATCCCTATTAACACATACATAAAAACTAATGCTACTCTGCATTCATTAATTTTATTCATAAACTATTTTTTGATTAACGAAAAAACGTGAAGAGAAAACTCGAATCGAATGAAATGAGCGTCTGTAGGACGCCATCTTGTTTTTTTTAAACTAAAAGTTTAAATATATATCCGTCCCTGGTCGAGGGATATAAATTTTTTTAACTAAAATTAGACGTTCTATACTATACCACTGGTCAAACAACCCATTTTTGTGATTTTTTAAACTAAAGTTAAAATTTTAACTTAAGTTAGTTTATACTATCGGTCAAACACCGGGCCTTAGTAGAGTCAAATGGGAAAATACTGTCAGCAGAGTGTTAGAGCAATAAAAAAAAATAACTCACATTACTGGACATTTCATTAACAAACCTTGGGCATTTTTTATTTTATATGCATTTTAATAAAGACAATTATTATATGCCATATAAAATATGAAATATAAACCAGGAAATCTTACTGGTTATGCTTAAAAACTAGATTTTTTTGATTTTGTTTCCACTATTTTAATTTAATCTAGTCTCTTTATTTGGAATAGTAAATTGATATTTTTTGTTTATTACCAGGTTTTTTTATGTTAAAGAACCAGCAAGTACCTAGTGTGTTAAAAATATTTTTTTTTACTAAGAAAAAAAAAAATTACAATTTCACTGAAATTCAAAATCTCTATCAGAGTCTCTGTGAATGACAAAAACTCTGAAGTGAAACTTCTTTTGAGATGGATTTAGCCCTTGAAATATACTCATAATTTACTCTATACTAAAATTTCTTATTAATCATTGCTTGAAAGTACATGCAATACGCATTATAATTTACAGTAAAAATCATGCAAATATATTAATAGTTAAGGTGCTCTAATTAACTGAAGCTAGGTAAATGTTCAGTATTATAGTTTGGCCGTTCAGAGAATGCGTTCCTGACACCTATCAGTTAGTCACGACTAGTGATGGGCACAACATAATACTGAGTTCGTTACCGTTCCTCCAAAATGAACCGCCGCGTTATTTTTGTGGACAGCCCATGCGTTGGATTATAGCTTCCTTCAGCCTCGTATATTTTTGCTCGGTTCGGTTCCATGAGTAAAATATCTATTTAACGCTAATCCTATCCGTGTGGAACATGTTGTTTGCTGTGTTGATATTTGTCAAGTCCGTGTTGTCCTTGTTAGCCATGGTTTACAGTTAAAAAATTTATTTAATAAAAAATTCAGAAAAATGTATGTAATAGTGATTACAGCATGAGTTGAAATATTGAAATAATACTATTCACTAATAAGTGTAGTTGTATAAAATTTTAAATTTAAATTATCAGATTTAAATTTAAATTCAAATTTTAAATTTAAAAACAAATATTTTTTTTTTTTTAATGTCAGAGTCGCTAGTTGTTATGTATGTACTGAGCAAGTTATAGAAAGAGAAAATTAAAAACAGAAAATATATAAATTATAATTAATTTACCACACGGCGGAACACAATATCCATTTATTATTTATTAGGTATTTGTATCCCTCAAGCCTGAGTGTTCCCCTCAATATTAATATTCCTTTTGAGTGTCCGCTGTACAATATATCAAGTTTACCAATGTTATTGTAAAGCTTCAAATCTGTAACACATAATAACATGCATAGCCTAGGTTAAAATATAAACATATATAGTACAGTCACACAATATAAATGTATATAGAAAAATGTATGGATGCTAATGTCCAATAAACTGTTAAAAATTCGTCGGCTTAGCCGCGCGAATACATGTTTGTTTGATAGTTTCAATTTGTATTTACAAAAAAAAATTTTACAAGTTGCAAGTATTGTGAACGACTGCGCCAACTGAAAAATATTTCGTATAAATTTCGCTGGTAAAAAAAAACTTACTCTCACAGTGCGTTCACAAGGAAAAAACCTTCGGATGCCTACGTCACGCTTGACTCGCCATATAATATTTGTCAAAAAAAATTATGTACCGGATTTTGAAAAAAACAAAATTTAAAAACTTTAAAAAAATATTTTCCGGTACCTTTTAAGTACCTCCACTCAATCTGGCACCCTATGTAAATGTTTGTGTGAATTGTTTGTGTGTTCGTCTCAAGAAATAAAAAATAAAAATTAATAAAATTTATCTACGTTGTGGGAATGTTTTACTCGGCGTGCGATTTTTGTGAGCCAGCCGCTCGTTGACATATACCGTATTATATTATATTTGTGTAGATAAGTATCTGTTTTGAATGATTAATAATTTTAGTTAAATTATGAATCACCTGTTTGAATTTACCTTACATTTACATTGATGATAGGTACCGACAGTAAAAATTCACTCGATTAGCTCGATATGAAAAATCGATTTCTTTGAAATAAATTAACCTTGAAATAAATTAACCTTGAAACACATTAATCTTGGAATAAGTTACAATTGAAATAAATAGTTTAACTTTCGGTTATGATTGATTTAAAAATTTTATGTACCGACCGAAAAAAAAAATTCTTGTGGCACAATTTTGCGAAGCGAGGATTTTTCTGTCTGAAATTTTGCGCAATTTTTATGGAATTTGAATGGGGTCACCGTGATTGATTGTTTAATGTTGTGTTTTCGTGTTCAAACGTCGGGTATACCAATTTATAGTGTACCTAGTTGGTCACTATTTGGAGAAGGTCACCTAGTTGGTGGCCTAATATTGTGGTATGTATTTATATGGGTGCACAGAAGGAGAGAAAATAAAACAGGTACTTACGATTTGCAATACAATGATTTATTCACAAAACTAATCTACTGAAGCTAACACTCTGTAATAAAGATTCTACAAACTAAATGAGGCAAAATAAAATGACGATGCGAAATACTAAGTTGGCGGGAATTCTGTGCCCAAAATGCGCGTGCGGTGACGAAGGAAGTTCGAAAGATTCTCGTCGCCCGTTTGGCGAGTTCGTATGTTTACGTCGGCGTTCGGCAATAGTCGGATCGTGCCGTCATTGCCGACTGGCGGTCGGCCACTGTCGTCTCGTCACTGTCGTGACGTCATTGTCGCCCGCCACAATTTTTTTGCGTTTTAGATTGGCGGAATCATTTAAAATTTATATTTTAGTTATTTAAGTGGAAACCAAAAAAAGGTAATATTAATATAATAAAATTGTTTTATTTATTCTCTGTTACAAAGTTAAAATCTGTACTTTTTTTTAATGTTTAATAAAAGTTATCTTATAGTCCATTATTTTCAAATTCTAAAAATGAAAAACAAAACGTATTATTTTATAAAGTATAACTGTATAAGAACAGATTACGATACTTTTATTGCCTGTTATTGTTAGCGCAGCACTACAAATATAAAGCGCTGACATAACCTTGTAATAGCGTTAATCTTGTAATATCGTAAAATATTGTTTACCAAGTTATTTGACACTCAGTTTGGCCCAAAATTATAACATTCATTGATTATTGATATAATAATGTTCTTTTAATGCTCATCAATTGTTAAAACGGTAAACAACCAAAAAAAAAAATTTTAATCGTAACTGCAACGCCATTACAAAGTTACGTCGTCAGTTCAATCGCGAAGTGTCAGGAACGCATTCTTTCAACGGCCATACTATAGTGGAAAATTATGAAGAAATCGGAGATTTAGTTACTTTTTATTTAAAATAAATAATAATTTTGTAAGTATGTACTATTACAATCAAAATATATGTTCATTTAGTAAATAGTTGATGTTATTTATTTAAAATATGTACACATGTTGAATGTCGTGTTGTAATATACTTTATTTTGGTCTAAATTATAAAGTTTTGTTGAGTGTTATGTGTATAGACCAGTATAAATGTACAAATAAAGAAAAAAACACACTATGGAATTGACTGAGTACGATCTTTTAGAAAGCATTCAAAATGCATCATTTGTTATTTGTACTTTATGTAAAACTTATTTAACGATATTTAATATCGTATTATAACAATTATTCTTGTAAATCTCATTGTAAGTCATTGCTCACATTGAAAACATTAGGTATAGTGTTTTCTTAATTCAAATTTTGCACAAAATGGCTATATTTGCAGTGTACTGAGGTAAACGATTACCCCAATAACAATCGTACATCTTACCCCAATAACTTATGTCGCCTTTTGGAAAAAATCACCAACAGAAAAGTTATATGCAAATATAAGCATGAGGCACTTCTACCAAATTTTTATATCCGAGCACTAGATATTTAGGCGGGAAATTAAAATATGTGTCAAATAATGGTATTAAATGTATGTATTATTTGTCATAATTTGTAACATTTTGGCCGAAATTTATATTATTTTGTACTAAGAAAAAATATTTTAGGTTTATGAATCCATTCAGTTTTATTTTTAGAGTAAGGTTTCCCATATAAATAGTTTTAAGAATGCATATAAATATCTATTTTCCCACCAAACCAAACCTACCATTTTAATAATTTGTGGTCCAACTTAGATTTTTAAAAATACATGATAAATGTATTATTGTAGAATTTTCACACCGTATTTAATAAAATATTTACAAAATATCGATTTACCGAAAACATATCCAAATACATAGCGCTTAATTAAACCCTTCCTCTGTAATTTTTGGGTCCAAAGTATGAAACCAACATATGAAAATATACAATATTTCAATTCCTGTACCAATTAGTGTCACCTTTATATTTTAGTTAAACAAACAGATAATATGGATATATATTTTAGTGTTTCATCACGTCTGTATACTACTTAGAATTTATCATATTATAGATAAAAAATGGATAATATGTACCTATAAATAAGAAACCTAGATATAAATTTTATGTATGTGTAATGTCCCCTTTAGTAATAATATACCAACTTCTGTATGTATCACACCCCAATGCCTTTTTATATGTGTATTGTATTAGCTGTAATTATTAATTATTGTTATAAGTTATGCATCTATAAATGGATAAAAAAATGCAAGCATTAGTCAATATCTGACATTTCTGGCATAGTAAAATTACCAGAATTTCAGTAACACTTTTATCTTTAAATGGAAATGCATTATTTAAGGCAACATCACATTTTTTATCCAACGGTTGCGATTTATCTGTATGTAACATGACCCCATAAAAATGTATTGGAAAAAAGAAAATATACTGCACTTTTTTGTATTTATTTAAAAACTGTAAATGAGGCGTAGAATGAACACAAAGAAATATATTTTACAAATTATTTTGTTTTTTTGATGATGATTGTTGTGCTGTACCTATTGGTTGATATATTTTTAACTTAAAAAGATAATAACAAAGATATAAAATTGATGTATAGGCAGCCTCCGTAGCGTAAAGGCTATGACGCTACACTCACAATACGGAGGTTCCGGGTTTGATTCCCGGTGAGAACACAAAAAAGTGGTGTTTCTCAAGTCTGGGTGTTTGTGACATTGTTCCCCTCTGTAATTGGGCCTCCTGGCCTGTTGAGGTGGTTAAATAAATAAAATAAAATAAAATCATTGTATATACATAAATATATATCTTGAGTTTACTGTCATGGTTTTTTTTAGTGCCTTTCTGCGTAATTTGCTTATTTTATTAGTAATTTATAAACAAAAGTAAAAATCATCATTTGAATGAAAGTTAAAAAAATCATTTTAAATTCACAGAAAAAAACACATTAAAGTAGCAAGATTATAATGTACTCCTCGGTATGTAATTTTTTTGTGTTTGTAACACTTAAATATACTTGCCGGAGTGTTTCGTTACAAATTATTCCCAGTTTAAATCTATATAATATCAATTTTTACAGTAAACTTGTAATATTTTGAACTATAATTTAAGCTAGATTAATCTAATGAGCTTTGTTGTAAATATTGTAAAATAATTCTTATCCAGGAGGCTTAACAAGATTCAATATAATCATTACCCGCATGATCCTTTTATAAAATAATCAAACATATTTAGAAAAAATAACCCAATAGCTGAATAAAAATAAATGTTATACAATTTAGATAATTCTGTGTCTTTTTATGTACAAATAGGTATTATTTTGTATGAAAATCCACTCTTTAAAAATAATGTTGCTTTTCGTAACTGCGAATATTTTAGAGTTGTTTTATTCTTTAGCGAAATTACAACTTTTTCATCTGCTATTTATTTCTACTACTTATAACAACAAAAAAAATAAGGTTTTTGCTCTTCCTCAAATACTTGTCAAAAATATTTATAAATCAATGCATTACAATAAATAAAGGAATCATTTTATAAGTCAATATAATTTCAACATTTTAACTTCCTTAATATTATTAAGATAGGTAAAGTTTTACTTAGGTGAGGTGACAATAACAAGATGTTATAAATATTATTATATAATCAAAACTTACAGGAAATTCTTCAACTTAGAAAAATCATCAGTGTATAAGTACATACATATTGTTTAAGTCATTAAAATGTTTGTCAAATGTCGAAAGAATGAAATATAAATACATTTTTCAACAGAACATCAGTTTATTTTCTACATAACCACTAATACATTATATTTCAACATTTTGATACAGTAAACATACAACTACATATTTGATTACAAATTTTAATACCAATATACAATACCAGTCATATATCGTACATCTAATTAGCTCCTCTGTGGATACTAATCACTATTATTAAGATTTTTACTTCTCCCTGAAAGAAAAAGATTCGGATGAGCGTACAAAGTATGTATATTACTTAAATGCATTATAATTCAAAGAGCCAAAAGTTAAAATTTCCTTCTTTTCAAAAGGTTATCAAAAAATTATTGTTTACATCAATTAGCCTTTCCATCATCGATATTTAATGCGGCAAAAATAGCAAGAAACATTGCATAGAGCGCTGTATTGAAACACCAAGTGTAGTGTATTTTGACCATTCTATAACATGAAGGTAAGATGATCAGTTTTACGAAATATTAATATGAAAAATCACATGGATCAATAAAACCTTACCTTACCTTCATGTAACAAATTATCAAGATTTACTGCACTTGGTGTACCAATGCAGTGCCCTATGCACCATTGGGTGCGGAGAAGGAAGAGCAGTAGTAGTAGCATTTACAAACACGTTTTGTGGTTAACTTAAAAATACTCAATTTGAAGTTACATAGTTGTAGTAATTACCCCACAATATTATATTATCAGTTTAAAACGTACATGCTTTAGCTATTTGGCTCCTTCCGCTTGTAAAAGCCTGTGTCCTTTAGCTTTTAGTCTGTTGGCCAGGATTCTGTTTCTAATAGATTCATTTTCAGCTGCCATATCCGTCTGCCTCTGAACAGCAAAGTCAACCTCTGATATAAGATCAACTATCTTTTTTGCATACTCTGTTTGCTGAAATAGTCGTAGTTTCTGACTGCCCTGAGAGAAAAAAAAAAGATACATTCAGAGTTGCAAATATAAGAATATTGTACACAATATTTAAAACTTAAAATAAGTACACTTAAAATGTAAATGACATCTTAAGCAAAGGCTAAGCTTTAATTCCCTTCTCTATAGGCAGATAAGTGGATACTTACCTATCCTCCTCACTCATCCTGGCTCCAGAGCATGACCCTTTTTCCTTCCTCCTCGTTCTTCTTATACGTAAATATTTATTATTTTCTCTTATTGATTTGTTTGTGTATATTTTTCTTAGATAAGTAACTATTTAGTTTATGTACCTATACTGTCATCCACAATGAATTTGCGTAGTGACCAACTAACTTACTAACTAACCATTACGCCATTTCCCCAAAGGGGTAGGCAGAGAGAGATAGAACGCCACACCACTCTGTCCTGGCATACTTATCTTGCTTCCTCCACATTCATACATCTTCTTATGCACGCACGTCGATTATTACATGCCGACTTCTTTACATGCCCACTTTCAAGCACTTGTTTTACTTGATAATGCCATGTCTTTCTCGGCCTTCCTCGGCTTCTACATCCAGGCACAGTGGCATCATATATTTTTTTAGCCGTTCTTTCATCATCCATTCGCTCTACATGACCGAACCATCGTAAAAGACCTTTTTTAATTTTGTCGATAATGCTTATCTCAGCCTTGCACTGCTCTAATTTCGACATTTGTACACCTATCATACATAGTCTTACCACACATTCGCCTGAGAGATCGCATTTCAACTGCATTCAGTCTACTTTCATCCTTCTTTTTCCAACACCATGCTTCATTACCATACATAAGGGTTGGTACCAGAACTCCATTATGAACTGCCAATTCAGCCTCTTTTGATAAGCACTTATTAGATACGACTGACTTTACCCTCCTTTCAATGTCCAAATTGACCAAATGTGACCAAAATGTTTAATAATGATTTATCTTTACTTTTATTTCAGGCATTTAATTAATTTTAAAATTAATTATTCCTTCAGTCAATTTAATTCTGAGAGTATAATTTTTCTTATATTCTTATGCATTGAGGTTTTATAAAAAGCACTTACTCCGATAGGAGTGACTCTCCCATCGAGAAAACTGTAGTCCGGCAGATCTGTGAGGGGGCCGCAAGACGTCTTGTTTTTGGGCAATCTCCGGGCTCTCCGCCACGCCGACGTACAGCAAACTGAAGATGTATGCAGCTGCTTCTGAAGAATACCTAAGAAAACTAAACGTTATCATCATCATCATCATGCCATATCCGCTCCCTATGTGGAGCATATGGATTCCACAAACTGCCTCCTAGCCAAGTGATTGTCCATGTCCCGCAGCTCTGACGCAAGCTGCTTGGGGATTGTCAACAGCGGATGTCTTATTTTTTTTTAAATGTCTTATTTTTTGAAAAAAAAAAGATTTTTTTTTTTACAAAATTAAAAATTACAAAAACCTTTACGTCTCAACAGAGACGAGAAGTTTGGAAGTGAATAGGGATTTACAGGGTTTATGACCTGTTATTGACTGGGTTAAGTGGCCACTACACACATTCCCCCATTCTGCCTACTATTTGATACGCATATTTGGCAATTATCAGAACTTGTATATATTGACAGTGAAATAAATGACTTATCGAGATCTATAAATTCACTTGTCAACATTTTATAATACATATATTTTAATGGATATTAAAAGAATATTATTGTCCTCCTTGTCGAGCTCGCTGGACTATCATACATAAGGTTGCGGGTTCAGTTCCCATTGTTCCCAACGGGATCAATATGAAATATATATATATATAATATGTTGGAATATATTATGTGGTTTATCACAATTCACATTTTTAAAAAACATATGTCATACTTTGGACTAGTTCTAAAGCAAGACTGATCATCTTGCCTTCATGTAATAATATTGACCAAGATATGCCGCACTTGGCGCACCAATGCAAAGCCCTATGCACCATTAATGTGGATAGGGGCACGCAGTAGTAATCTACAGGTTTAACATTCAGGGGATGGGGGTTCAAGCCACTGAGTGATATAGTTCTGACCCACAAAATTCCCTTATACATATGAAATATACAATTAGTATTGCGCGGGAAACATTAAAATACTATTTTTCTTAACCAGGGTTCAAATTAACAAAAATATAGTATCGTTTTGGGTTTGTTTCTATTTTTGAGGTTATAACACATAACCTCAGAAACAAAAACTAAAATACCAACCGCGAAAAAAAAAATGTACTAATAATATCATTACTTACAATTTAAATTGAGTAAACGAGGATTAAAACTCTTCAAAACAAGCATTGTAAATTATAATGATTGTAAGACTGTTTTCAATTATTTATTTTTCTGTAAATTCCAGAGACTATTTTTGGAATTTTGACATTTGACAGCTTGAAATTTTAAAAATGGGGAAAAATGATCCCTTTTTACTGGCTACCTTAATCTTGAGACCCGTCCATAAAAATACGAACTGCAAAAACCAAAATTTTGTCTACGAGCAAAAAAGGTGAAAGTTTTTGCCTCTAGAAGCTGTTAGTAAGTTGTGAACACTTGCAATACTTTATTGGACTTTAATGAGCTGTTCGCTAGGCCCAAAAAATCCGTAAGTCGTTCAAATTTTAAAAAAAAAGGTTTTGCTTTGTTTTGTTGGTAAACAAAATTTAGTTTTTTGCATTTAGCTGTATTTTAGTCATTGGACGGCCAGTGATCCATTTGATTAGTAGAATCGTACCTAATATCACGACAGAGGAAAAAAACTAATTTCAAAAGGCTCCACTTAATTATATTAAAGTAAAATTGTGTTAAAAATCATATTAAAAATTATATTAAAATTAAATGTATTGTGAATAAAAGAAGTAAATTAAACAAAAATATTTTTACTGCAACTACTACTTTCCCTTTTCAAAACAAGTCATTGCAATGAATCTTGATCAATTAATATTTTTAGACTTGATAAAAATCAGTTTTTTTTTTTATAATAAAAATCTAGAATTTTTTTTTTTGGCTACCGGGTTTAAAGAGGTTTGCAATTTCCATAGACAAGATGAATGACAAAAATATTCTAATGAAGGTGTTGCCGTTATTTAAATGTCAGTTTCAGTTTTCAGTTGTCGATTGTCAACTGCTGTTTTCGCCCAATTTTGCTCTTCGTTGAAAAATCGAGAATTTTTGCGCAATTTCCTCTGCCTAAACGTTTGACAGGTGTTTCGTTCGAAAACTAGGATAACAGGGAAACAATTGTTATAAGGTAATTGTGTTTAAAAATCGTTGATGTCTAATTATAAACATGTTTTTCCAGCACACCGATTATTCCAGATTGTATTGATTTTCCTCCATTTTGACCGCGGGTAAACATGACTCATCCAACATACACACACAATTTTTTTATGGTATTTCCCCTGTTTGATATCACATTTCGTCATTAACACATAAAAATACATTTAATTCAAAATGTAAATAGTTCTGAAGCAATATTACGTTCCTGGAACACTAACGACCTAAAAGTAATTACCGTGTGAAAGCATTAAACTCTGAAACATTCTACGCAGATGATGACATTTTCAATGGCATTTCATTATTATTATTATTATAGTGATTCTTCAAACATTTCACATTTCATTTAATTTTCGGCATTACATTTTTTTATTTGTTTTATAACAATAGATTTAGCAGCAAGACGTTTTTTTATCCATTGTACAGTTTTATCTAACATAGTATCATATTTTTAAAATTTATCTGATAAACCTAAGAAAACAGTGTGTCAAGATTTAGGCCGAAGTATGTTTACTTATTTGCCCAAGCCTTATCAGAAATATTATTTGATTATTATAAATTGTGATGGTGAAAAATTGTAGGTTTTTATTTTTATAGTGAATAAAATAAATATAATATTTTAATAGATAAGAATTAGGCCTTTCATTTTTGCTTCTGTCCTTGATTTAGCTATTCAGCATCAGTATTAAAATAAATATTGTGATTTTTGACAACCCTGAAGCAATGTGGTTGGGTGCATGGATTCCACAAGCTGCCTCCAAGTTCTCATTTTCCTGTTTACAAATTCTCAATTTAAAAAATACATTGAGTATGTATTAGATTATATAATAATTATAGATCTAGATGATGTACAAAATCTTGCCCTGTATTTTTTTATACCAGACAGTTTTAACATTCGCAAAGCAAAAACATGCATTCATGAAAAAAAACATGTGGAAGGAGTAGAAGAAGTGTGCCAGGACAGAGTGGTGTGGCATTCTATCCTCTCTGCTTACCCTTTCGAAGAAATCTGAAAAATCTGTGGACTTGCGTCCATTTCAAAATAACTGTTTCAAATAACTCGCCGACCTTGACACACTGAATCACATATATTATATTACTTAATAATTCTATAAATTTACTCTATTTTTTGCATGGCTAAATTTACAAGGTCATGTTAATTTAATTTATTGATGTTACTTACCTGCTTGTGCTGAAATATTATGCATTAAGTATTTATATTTTATTTTTAGTAATAACCAACATCAATGAACTTGATATTATGATAATTATTAATTAAGTATAATAGAAATAAAATATTAAGTAGGTACTGTAAAGCATTAGAGCTCCTTGAATGCCATACCGTAATTGTATATTCTATTTATAAAAAAAAACACATTGTTTTTTAACTACTATTTAATAAAATGAACACTTATTAAAATAATAGTTAAAAATAAATAATTTTTTACATTGCAATAGGCATTTGTTAAAATCTCGAGATATGTATCCGATTGTTGAGCTTAGTGGATAGAGAAGCTGACTGGTGATTAGAAGGACCCAGGTTCAAATCCTGGAGCGAACGGTTAGTTATTTTTCAAGTGATTTGATTAATGCACATAGTAGTTGTTTAATTAATTTTTCTAGTTGTTAAATTGAACATTTTTTTAAATCCCTCTCTCCAGGGGGTATCCAAATATACCCTGTGTTTTTTTTTTTTTTTATAAAATTTTCTTCGAGAATTTTCAACCGGATCGAAAAAAAAACCCTATGTTTTTTTTTTTAGATTTTATACTAACTACTACTTTCCCTTATCCGCACCCAATGGTGCATAGGGCACTGCATTGGTAACCAAGTGCAGTGTATCTTGAAAATTTTTATTAATGAAGGCAAGATGATCATTATTCTTCAGTACCAGTCCAAGGTATCGCACGTATTAGTATGAAAGTCTCATGTAAATAAATATTTCTTTTTGACACACGGAAATGCGACCTCAGGCACGGTAGCCAAATGCTCTACGCTATGCTATGAGGCGGAATATCTTTTGTATAATCATTATAAAATTTACTTTTCCACATTAAATGATAAGCTTTTATAATATTCGCGCGAGTTACAATATTTTTGAACAAAAGTGAAAATTTTACATTTGAGCTAATCGGATAACATATTCGTAATTGGTTAAATAATTAATAATGTCATATTATAAACACAAATTTATATTATTTATCTAAAAAAATGCATAATATTGTGTTCTAGAAACATGAGGCAATCGTATTATTCGGTTGTCT
Source organism: Micrasema minimum (assembly GCA_022494985.1). Classification (NCBI taxonomy): domain Eukaryota; kingdom Metazoa; phylum Arthropoda; class Insecta; order Trichoptera; family Brachycentridae; genus Micrasema; species Micrasema minimum. The sequence continues at coordinate 51,217 of JAGVSP010001352.1, read as the reverse complement.
CCTACTTATAATTTGGTATAATAAAAACGTCCTCCATTTTGAGTGCTATATAATTACAATCACACTGCGACCACTATAATCTTGTCCGACAGTCATTTCAAGTTCATATCTTCCTGAATTTCATTTCACTGTGTAGGATTTGTTTCCTGTTATCTAGAATTTTAATATTCTTTAGAATCCTTCCATTACTAACTTGTTAAACAATGTAACTGTATGATATAACATAAGTACAACATAAAGTCTATGTGGCTTTTGTTTGAAATCGTATTCAAATCAAAGCAGATAAGGTTTAATCTTTAGAATCATTCTGTAAAATTAATCGTAATAATAATAAGCAGTTTATTCCATATAGTTTTGTCCGCCTCGTAGCATAGTGGTAGCGCATTTGGCTACCGTGCATGTCGCGGGTTCGATTCTCGTAGAGGGTCAACATGAAATATTTATATGAATATCACACGTAAATCAATATTTCATGTGTGATGATCAAGATGATAAAATGATCAAGATACACTGCACTTGGTGTACCGATTCAGTGCCCTGTGTACCATTGGGAGTAGATAAGGGGAAGTAGCAGTAGTAGTTTATTCCAGGTAGTTTGGGAGGGTAATCGTCCATATAAAATGTACAATAAATTGATTCAAAATAACAAACAAACAGCAGGTAAGGTTAAAAAAATACCATAAAAATTATTTTGTGAAACGGAAAAAATGTAGTATTTTAGACATAATTTTTTGTTTTACATTTCATTAGTATTAGACTTCGTAGTGATATTCCATACTCGAAACTATCACTACGTCATCAATAGGCGGCTACGCCATCACTATATCTCTTCCAAGCGTTTATTTTACTTTTGACAGATGGGCGCCTATAAAGTTCCGTAATTATTGACAGGCAACCATAGACCGAAAAATGCAATACTTTATGTTTTTGACTTTACGATAGTGAAGCACATGTTCTTTAGCTCCGATATTTATCGATATCGATGTTTATTGAGCCTACTTATGCAACGAGGATTATTCAAGTTGATTTTTTCCAAGAAAAAATATAAAATGTGATTTAAATTAAAACCTATTTGTATTTTTTTCTTTGTTTGTCGCGACACAGAATTTCTCAATTTACATTACGATAATAAAATAGTCCTATGGATATTTGGGTTTTCTGTAGCTCCTGCACCCGATGACAAACTCCAATTAAGGAGTTTATCGGGACTGTATTTAAAGTTTCTTTTGTAAAGAAATTATGTATTTTTTGTAATATTTTTTATTGAATAAAGACTTAAAAAAAAAAGTTTTACAACAGCGCTTTCGTAATATAAACTCTGCTTTAAACGTCTGGGTATATTTATAAACTACAAAATGTTGAGCAAAATAAAATATAAATGTGTTAAATTGATTAAAACTTCTTTCATAAATAAAGTCGATTTTTATGAGAAATTGATTCGGTAACGCATTAGGAAATCCCTAATCAATACATAATCGATCTGACAAAAGTAAAATAAACGCTTGGAATTGGTATAGTCATCTACGTCACATGTTTCGTGTATTGGCCTGAGTGCTGGAATCTTTAGACGGTGGAATTTGATAATAAGTGGTGTCATGGGTGTAACTTAACAACTTGCCGTGCTTTTTATGAGGACTAGTCTATTGCTAAATCCATGGATAATAGGTTATGAAATTTATACAGTAGGTTAAGATAGGTTGGGTTTTATAAAATAATTTAAATCAAAGGTTATGAATTTATACAGTAGGTTAAGATAGGTTGGGTTTTATAAAATAATTTAAATCAAATGGCTATTTAAAAGCAATATCCTTTACAATAGGTTATGAAATTTATACAGTAGGTTAATGATAGGTTAGGTTAAATAAAATAATTTTAAATCAAATAGATTTTGAAAAGCGAAATTTGACAATACATACATAATGAAGGCGTGACCCAATCGCGTATCAACCAATCACAGCTTTATGCTTTACTCTACAAACCAGAGAGAAAAAATGTTTTGAAATTTTGACAGCTGCACGGCAAGTTGTTAAGTTACCCCGTGTCATGAAATTAACCCTAGGAAGCGTATATTTCCAGAAACTTTGTATGGAAACGCCCCGCATAGTGAATTCTTGTTAGAAAGTATAAGATAATAATATTTCCTGTATTATTTTCATGAAGCAATGAGTATTGCGTTGACAATGAGTATTGTATTCTTGAGTTGACATAAGTCACTTCTGATTACTGATTCCATAATCTATCTACAACACATATTGTTTCTTGGAAATATTCGATACAAAAGGTAAATAGTATGTAGAACTCTGAATGATTTATTGTTCACTGCTCCATTCAAATACCACATTTAAATCAATATCACAATGGATTCCTTCAATAAAAGTGAATACATCTACAAGTGTTAGATAATTGTACATTGCCATCCCCTTTAAAGGTATTGTGTAACTCACGAACAATTTATGAGTTTGACGATTATTTCACACATTGTATTTGAAAACACCGTTTACTTATTCATTTTAACCGCCATAAAGCTTTCACACTTCGGTACAGATAAATATAAGTATGTATTTTATAATGGCTACTGCCAATGCAGTACCTACACGCCATCAGGTGAAGTTAAGGGAATTAATTGATGAATATATTGGCTAACTAATTTTGAAATCACCGCTTGACCATCATCTACATAAAATTCTGTATATTTTTGGTGCAATTTTCAACAGCTAACGCAAATCTTTAGTTCTTGCATTATTCAAATATAATCTATAAGGCTTTAGAAGTAATTGTCACTTTAATATATCGCAACTTCTGTATTTTAACTACAGGGAATAGATTATTTTGTAAACTACTATCTCTCTCCTATCATTTTTTCTTAGTCATTATGAGTTATGTTGTATTTAATCATTTACTGCATTCACTGTCCTTGGATTTATATAAGCTTATTATGTCATACTTTTCCCGCCATTGTTGTATGTCTAAATGTTTTTTTTCTCTTTACCATAGGTGGTAACATAGACGACTGGTTGTTTAGCCAGGTATTTGTGAACAGCCTCAATTCTGGAGCCCGATAAGCACCTGAACCCGGCTTCCGCTCCCAACTACCAGACAATGGACTGTACGTATTATTTTCATCAAAACTGCTTCTTTTTTCAGTTGGCTGTGTTTAAGGCGAATCGTCGCATTCGGAAATAACAGATCATTTTATAGACCAGTAAAAGTCCGTAATGTGGCCGAACAATGGATTTCCAGGTTTTTCAAACTCATTTCTTCAACTGAATGGAGTAACACGCATGTTTGTTGCGCTTGGCAGCTGAGATTAGCTCAATTTTTTATCGCTATTGTTTTGGTTTTTGTTAACTTTATTTCTGTTCTTATTAACAATTTAACAGAACTCCCACTCCCTGGAATTTAACTCCATAAGCTTGTGGATTATTGGCAAATAATTATTTGGCATAGTTTAAAACATCAAGGAGAAATATTTACTGGTGCACCTAAAACCCATTTACCCATTTTTTTAATATGTCAAAATTTAATTATTGTTTCAAACTAATCAAATAAAAACTTTCTTATAACTTGTAATGTAGTTTTGACAAAAAAAACATTATAGGTAGTAAATTATTTCGTAAACCCTCTGATTTGCTTATTGAAACACTTTTTCCAATCCTTTCTTTAGTTGAAATTGTATTTCGACTTTTATATGCTTTTTTTTTTAATCGACTTTTATAGACTGATGTATTGTATTTTCTTCAATAATTCAAACTGTAATAAATAAATGAAGTGCAGCAGCCATTTCTTACAAACTTGTAGCGAATAATTAGCAACTAATTTTTCTAGTGTGTTGTAGGCACTGTTATCGTAAGACTTACAGCTATATGTGGTCATTTGTGTCCTCTAAATTTAGCATTATTGGATTGTTTGAAATCAAGTGAAAATTTAAACCTAGGTAGTTATGCATATTTATTATATTTTCATTTCTCCAATGTGGTTTCGAAAACCCCATATAGATTTATGTGTGCATGGTTTAGATGCCAAAATGGTAAATAATGAATCTAGGTTAATGACACTTTATAAAAATTTTTATTTGATATGTTTTCTTCTGTAACTTTTCAATGCACCTTATGAATTTTTCTCGTGATATTTAAATGCACTGTTGTAATTACACATAATATGTGAATTAGTTATAAAAATCTACAGTAATATCTTCAAATTTAATTATCTTTACTGTCCATGTTTCTATAAAACAAAGAGAACAAACATGACATTTATTTCAAAGTGACTTTTTTTCATCATGTCAATTGATCACATTCACATGACAGAAATATTTTATTTATCTTTGATTAAAAATATTTATCTAGTATTGATTAGCTACAGATCAATTATTAAAATACGATAATTGCTATCGTATTTATCAAATAAATAACCTTACAAATAATAGATTTTTTGGTTTATTAAGTATACAAAACATATTAAAATTTGTGATATCAATAATGTATTTGGCAGATTTGTAGTTGACGAAATAAATTCGCTATTTTGCACTAAAAATTTAAAAAATATTACTCTTGTCAGAAAAATACTTTGTACTATTATGACCACTATTCTGCTAAACATGCGGTTTTAGTAAGGACTTTTAGTTCTACTTACTCACCGAACTAAAACTATAAACAACATTTAAAACACATATCGTCGTCATACAAGAGAAAGTGACCAAGTGCATATTTCGCGAAAACGTGATAAATGACTATTTGACAACTTACTAACTTACTGCCTGGAAAAAAATGCTCAAGTGATTTTAAAGTTGGAAATATAATATCTAGACTTGTTAAAAAGATCCATTTAAAAAATAAAAATAAAAAAATAACAAATAAAAATGGTTTAATGACTCTCCTGAAAAATTTACACTTTGTAAGTTGGTCACTTTCTCTTGTATGACGACGATATATATGTCCAAATACTTGTAGCCAAAACTGGATTTTACTCATGATGAGCTTGCATTCTGTAATGCATCTAGTGGCTACTTAACCTAGCCAATGACAGGTCTTAAGCCCTGGAAACGCCTAGATAATCACATCTGTATATCTCCTCTGTTCAGAGATTAGCCAATAGTCTAAAACATGATTTTGATTATGTGTTCTTTTTGTCTATGGTCTAATGGCTATTGAATTGTTCCAGCACAAGGCCAGCCAGGCTACGGTGCCTACCCTCCTCCGGGGGGCTACCCTCCTCCGGGGGGCTACCCACCCCAGGGGGGCTACCTCCCCAGGGGGGGTACCCGCCCCCCCGGGGGCTACCCGCAGTACCCCCCCAACCCGGCTACCCGCAGCCAGGGTACCCCGGCCCACCGCCAACTGGATTTGTGAATCCGGGATACCCCAATCAGGTGAGTCAAAATTACAATATTTTATTGTCTGGATTTGAAGAAATAAGTGGATTAAGAGGATAGCGCCAGTAGTCCTCGATTTTCTTCTTGTTTTTTTTATGCCACAAAACACTTTCGACCTCTTGTGTCTTCAATTATTTTGTCATATATAATTTTTTTACCGTAAAATATTAAAATTGTACATAGATGATAAAATAAATTGTAATTTGCAGGGTGGAGGCTACCCCCCGCCGGCGCCCGGCTACCAGCAGCCCGGGGAGGTTCCGTACGGCGGAGGCCCGTCCAACTTGTCCAACATGGAGGACGGCTCCGTCAAGGGCTTCGACTTCTCTGACAAGTCCATCCGGATGGCCTTTATCCGCAAGGTAATATTTTTATACACTTTGTTTCAAAAGTTTTACTTGGAGATTCAAAAATAAATTGCTAATACTTATTTAATTTTTTAAAATTCATATAGAAAAGAATTAACACACTCAAAAGATTAAGGTTAGATTTGCTTAGATCCTATAGTTTTTATGCCATCATCCCTTATGCGCTGATTTGGGTGTATTTTTTTTTTATCCGTCCCACTAAGCAGGACACCCCTTTAAATAAATAATGACATGTGATTTTGTTTTTTTGTACATTGTAGTTAAACCCTTTCCCTGCTTCACTTTTAAAACTTTTCACTGCGAGTATGTAATTGTGAGGGTGGGTTAACTTTTCTCTGTTCCCATTTCACCAGCGCATTTAAAAAAAATAATTGATAAGCGTATGGGTTCATAAAGAAACGAACAAACATTGAACCCTGAACAAAATACAACTTATATTCTTATCATTTGGTAATAGTTTTGTTTATAAGCATTTAGTTATAAAAAAAATCTAATTTTGAATGTTCTAGTCTAGATCAAATGAATTCAATACTTCATGGGCGTGGAATTAGCCCATGAAGTATCCGATTAATTTGATTTGTCCATATATGTCACGGGACTGGTCTTAGAACACTATGATGAACTACTATGATGGCTAAAAGTTTTGAGGATGTTTATTTAGTAAAATGATGAAATTAGATTGATCGATTTTCTTGCAGGTATATTCCATCCTAATGCTACAGTTGCTGATCACCTTTGGTTTCATCGCTATATGTTTACTTCACGAGCCGACTAAGAGATATATCAGAGCTCACCCCGCCCTTTGGTAAGTTTTCTGTTAGTAAAGCGCTTTATATACACGCTCTATATACATGGTACAAAACTCGAAGTACAAGCGGGAAACCAGTGAATCTACATCATATTTTGAGTCGATTTTGTCAAATAAAATTTTTTGATAGTTTTCGAGAAAATTAAGTAGAATTTTTTTCGATTTTTTTTTTACAAATTATTATTAAATACAATCTCTTTATATTATTCATTGATTCGGCGTTAACCTTGTGTAGCAACATTGTTAAAAGTATTAAAAATTATTTTCATTTTTATGAAATTAGAGCAGAATGCAAGGCTTAAATAAGCATTATTGACAAAATTAAGAAAGGGCTTTTACGATGGTTCGGTCATGTAGAGCGAATGGATGATGAAAGAACGGCTAAAAAATATATATGATGCGACTGTGCCTGGATGTAGAAGTCAAAGAAGGCCGAGAAAGACATGGCATGATCAAGTAAAACAAGTGCTTGAAAGTCGGCATGTAAGAAGTCGGAATAATCGACGTGCGTGCATGAGAAGATGTATGAATGTGGAGGAAGCAAGAGAAGTATGCCAGGACAGAGTGTGGTGTGGCATTCTATCCTCTCTGCCTACCCCTTCGAGGAAATAGCGTGATGGTTAGTTAGTTGATAATTTTAACAATCTCTTTAGTCGTATTAATACTATGTATTACTTATTCTACGGTACTTTATAAAGCTTTAAAAGGAGAACATTTTTTTATGATTATTAATCTGTTCCAGGTGGGTGGCGCTGGTAGTGATGTTCGTGACCCTCATCTCCATGGCGTGCTGCGGCAGCGTGAGGCGCAAGGCCCCCATGAACATGGTCTTCCTCCTCCTCTTCACCCTGGCTGAGTCCTTCATGCTAGGCATGGCGGCCTCCAGCTACCAGTCCATGGAGGTAACCACTACTGCTACCGCTTTCCCTTATCTGCACCCAATGGTGTAGTATACCTCGCCAAAGAGAGGGAGGAATTGTCGGGGCGTGAAATATTAAAATTAAAAATAAAATATATAATTATCTCAGAATGCTATGAATCTCAAGTCTTTCCCTTCATACAATTATATTACGATATACGAAGGCATAGAATACCATTACAGCTTGTAACACATACATTCAAAACTATATCAATCGTAATAACAAGTTCACTGCCAGCCTCATGCCGGAATTATATTAGAGCCACGCCGCGTGTCGCCACGCTTCCCCCACCACCGATCCCACGCCAAATGGTCGATTGGTCGGCGACACGTGGGACATTTTCATACTGGTATGAAATCGATTCCAAACCCACGCGTTGCGACACGCGGTGTGGCTCTAATGTAATTCCGGCTTAAAACATTGATGTTTTGAGAAATGCCACCCTTTTAAATATCATTTTGACTCTTTCGATACCTAAATTAATTCAAATTTATCTTGAATTATGATTAAATAAAACAATGTTATGTGTTACTATTGGTTTATTCTATATAAATAGAATTTACCTACACTACCTGGTTTCGGGAGTAAAGTTCTCCCATCGACTGGTGAAAAGACACTAAATTAGAATACAGATCTTATACAGAAAAAGTGAAATTGCAATACCTAAGAATCTAGACACAAGGGTAACATAAATATTGATACATGGAAGTAATAGAAAAAAAATCAATCAAGTATCAAAGTATCAATCAAAATCAAAAAAATATTAGATTTATCTATTCAATGTAATTAGGTCTACTACTACTACTTTCCCTTATCCGCACCCAATGGTGCATAGGGCACTGTATTGGTACACCAAGTGCAGTGTATCTTGATCATTTTATTACATGAAGGTAAGAGGATCAGTCTTACGCTCCAAGGTTACACATGAAATATTAATATGAAAATCACATATAAATCAATATTACAACGGAAATCTAGCCAAATGCGCTACCACTATGCCACGAGGCGGACATGGGGGGGGTTTTCTAACAAGTCTTAAACGATTAATTTTTTTACAGGTTCTGTTGGCGGTGGGCATAACGGCGGCCGTGTGTCTCTCTCTAACTCTGTTCGCCTTCCAAACCAAGTGGGACTTCACCAGCTGCGGCGGCTTCCTGCTGGTCGGGATGGTGATCCTGCTGCTGCTCGGCATCCTGGCCATCATCTTCCCCGGCAAGATCCTGACGCTGGTGTACGCCTCCCTCGGCGCGCTGCTGTTCTCCTTCTACCTCGTGTACGACACGCAGCTCATGATGGGCGGCAACCACAAGTTCTCCATCTCGCCCGAGGAGTACATCTTCGCCGCGCTCAACCTCTACCTGGACGTGATCAACATCTTCATGTACATCCTGACCATCATCGGAGCCTCCCGGGACTGAGGCGGCTAACTGCGCAACCAACCAACCGACTGTAAATAATGCGAAGATTCTTCATTTGACAATACCGGTATATAACAATATGTTCTGCCGTCATAAGAAAGAAGGATGCGAGTTATATTTTAAAATAATGTAAATATTTAAAAATGCTGACCAGTTTAATTTTGGCTTAAACTAACTAACTAACCATCACGCCATTTCCACTCTGTCCTGGCATACTTTTCTTGCTTCCCCCACATTCATACATCTTCTGATGCGTGCCTTGTTGTACTCAAACATGCCCTTGTCTTTCTCGGCCTTCCTCGGCTTCTGCATCCAGACACACTCGCGTCTTATATTATTTTTGCCGTTCTTTCATCGACCATTCGCTCTACATGACCGAACCATCGTTAGAGACCTTAATTTAGTCGATAATGCTTATCTCAGCCTTGCATTCTGCTCTGTAAAACTAAAGAAATATGTCAAAATTCAATTTGTGGTTTAAAAAACATCTCAATTGATCAACTGTTCAACTGGTGTAACTACTATCCATCCCGTGCCCTGTGGGTGCTGATAAGGGAATGAAAGATTGGCATAATTAATGTTTAATTATTGTTTTATTGCATTTCATATTACCAAAGATTCTATAGTCACTACGGCTATTAAATAAGTTTTCTTTTAAATGCTTTTAGTTACATCTTTCTTTTTAATGACGGCAGATGTGGACACTGAACTAAAAACATTAATGTTAACACGCTCGTAGAGGCCTGATTTAGTTAAGTAAACATTATTGGCATATTCATTGAACAAAATTATTTATTGTAGTTGGCAAGAATATTAGTGCTAACGTAGTCAACGTTTCATCCATTTATTTATAAACTTTACTGTCTCCTAATATGTAGGTATTAATTATTGTATTGCTTTATTCTGTATATAAAAACATTAATTTAGTTACTTATTAAGAGTTACACCGGGCATTCTGTTTGTGTTGCAAATCACATTTAGATTTTGGGATATTTTAGTTGGTGTTCTGAGGGTTTTTTTTTCTAATTTATATAAGTATTTCCCTGATGGAAATTTGTAAGATTGAGGGTGTTACAAAAATTGCTTTAAGGAAAAATACAATTATTACCTATTAAGTCAAATACCATTTATTTCATAATTATGTTATTATATTTTGTTCTTTGGCATTTTTTCTGGACATATCTGTTAAGGCCGGTTTTATGAACACCCATTTGTAACGGTTGATACACTAATCGGGTAATATTCGTTACAAAATGTATGGAATATTACCCGATTAGTATACCAAACATCCTTTAGAAAACAGTTTTACTTACATTTTACATAGTTTCTTTTTCAACCACCTATCGGCCTCGTTAAATAAAATATGTATTAAACATGCCATTAAAAAGTTTAAAAAGTTATACTTAAAAACCGGTGGGTATATTTTCATCTATGGAATAATAAAAATTAACAAACATAAATATGATGTATTTCTAGATAAAAGCTGTGACAGTTCAGAATAATTTCAGCGCTGGGATCACCAATGTATCTGCATGTAAATATATCATATTTATGATGTGTCAGTCATTAAAACCTCTATGAATTTATCATTTGACGTCATAAATGCAATATATCTGCATGTAGATGCATCGGTTAACCCAGCACTGAAGTCGTGCTTGGGAACTAAGAGTGTGTCTGATTATGTACCGTACCCTCGAGTTTCTCACGGAAATGGAGTTTTATAAGTTGTGGATTTATTTACAACGATGGAAATTAACAGCTTTGAATCGAAACATTAACACAACAGCTCCAATAATCCTAATATTATAATTATTTATTGTTTGATAGTCTATGTACAATACACATATTAATACTTTTGTAGAAAACATTCCTTTTACTATTTTGAAAAGCACTTGGCAAGTTAAAAGTTAAATTGTAATAATAAAACTAGCTTACTTTACACATACATGCGTACTTATTTCTATTAAGATTTTTTTTTTTTTTAATCAATTCCGCTTCAAGATTTCAGAACTTGGGGTCTATTTTTCAAGATAACTATAAAACAAAAATTCATGTCCTTATTAGAAAATAACATTCATTATCTTATTATATATTCTAATGATGTTATTGTAAAAATAAACATTTTAAATAAACAATGTATTCTCTGTGTGATATGTGTGTAGATTTAGAAATAAAATTCAAGGATATGAGATAAAAAATAAATATTTTTTTATTGAAATGTATGTATTTTGGTCCATTTTAAAAGTCGCACTAAACTTTGTACAATTTAAAACATTAACTTTTAAATTTAAATCAACTTTTATTTATAAATTTTTTATGGTTTGGTCAAAAATTTTGGCTAGTTTTGCTTTATATTTATATTTTTTATCTATATTGTAATTTTTGTCATGTTTTTTTTTATTCAATAAACTATTGAAAAGTTGTATTTTTTGCAAAGAAGTAGACACCTAATTATCTATGTTGTTAAGCTTATTTTATGGAAGTAATTACCTACCTAAAATTATCAGTATTTGAAAAAAAAAATCGGGCCAATCTGTATTGCAAAGGGGGACTTACTTTATTTTTAGAATTTACTCAGTTAAGAATCTGTGTTCCAAAAATCTTTTTATTTTCATTCCACAATTCTATAACAGGCTTTTAAAATGTAATTTTTTGTGAATGCAGCAAATAAAACAAAAAATCATAAAATTATCAGTACAATCCGTTTATAAATTGGATGATTAATATCAGAGATTCAATAATTTAAAGTTCGTGTAAAGATTTTGTATAAACCGTGATCGGTGACGTCACCGATCGTGTGTGAAATAAAAAGTATAAATGATTGTATCTCACTTATTATTTATCCAATTTACGAATGGTTTGCACTGATGGTTTTGTGAATCTTCGCTCAATTTTTCAGCATTCACAGAAAATTTTGATTTATTAAAGTTTATTTCTTATTTTACAAAATAGGTCAATATTGATATTGTAAATAGTTATGCTTTTCAAAGACAAATTTTGTGAATATTTTGGACACTTGAGATTTATGTTAATGTTGCTCCAATAACCAGATTTGAGGTTTGAATTTTGTATCACAATCCAGAATTCATTATGACTGAAAATTGAAAATGATTATTCTACCAATCAGCTAGAAGGCCATTGCTTCCTCCTGGAGTAGAGCAGTAGAGTGGCAGCCATATTGGATGGAAGTGATACGGCACAGAATGTAGTTTTTGTATTTTTGCTAAATAAAACAGCGATCTATCTTATTAATGTGTTTAATAGCAATATTTGTTATTCTCATCCTATCTCTGTTATGTAGAATAACTTGTTCATTGTTCGAATAAACATTTTCATATATATTGTTATTAATTGTGTATTTTCTTTCAATTTTTTGATGATAATAAACATTTTATTTCTCAAAAGTGTGTTATTAATTTTTTAACTCTTATCCTGAAAGTTCAATTAATGACACCAAATGCTAGAAAAATTTAGAATTCGACCCCCTCATTAAAAAGAAGGCGTGCCTCTACAGCTCTGGACAACCAATAGCATCATTCGCTTTATAATGTTCGATCATGATTGACTTATAGTGAGTCTTATTACATTTTTTTCTTTTTTTTTTTTTGCGCGAATTGAGCGAATACAAAAGAAATTAGATCAACATATTAGTTACAGATTAGGAATTTATAGTGATGATTTCAACTATGATTCTATCTTAAATTTTATGGGGCTTTTGAAATTATCGGAGAGAAGTGTTTTTATTGATTTGATTACTTTGTTCAAAATAATTCATGGCAGTGTCGACTGTCCTGACATTTTAAGTTTAATACATTTCTATGTCCCTGCTAGATCCCTGCTCCCTTATTACTGTGTCAATGCGTCGATTAATGGTCACTTTTACTCGCCAATAAATATACTGCAAAACTTAGGCGACAAGTGAGTCGTATAGTTCCTATATGCAATGAGTCCACTTTGAAAAAATGATGACAAATTAAGTATTTTCGTTAGACTTCCTCTTTTAACGAAATCTTGCAAATTTATGTATAACCTGATGGTGTTATGTTTTAACACACTTATTCTGAATAAAATGATTAATTTTTACATTATTAAATGAGATATTGCAATAACAGTGAATGACTTATCGTCGTTTGAAACTTATTGACACTGACCATATTTAGGAACTCACTAATCGGTGTTTGATTCTCATTTCTGACAGCTTGTTTTCCAAATACTCGACGCTGATTGGCTGTCATCGGTGATTGGAACAAACTACAGCACGGACTTATCGCCAATTGGAATAAATTATGATTTTCAAACTCTATTTTCAAGAGGATTTATCGTTGACAGAAACTGATAAATATTTTATTCATATAGGACACCGCCAACTTAACAAAATGCCATATAAATCTCAATTTTCAGCTGCAGTGGACTTATCACACATAGGAACTATACGACTCAAGTATGAGTGATGTGGTCAATGTGTTGGCAGTGATGTTGCCAAGTGTAGTATAATCCAAACATCAAGCTTACCTATTCAAGCAACTTTAACAAAATTAAAAAATATTTTCCTAAATTAATATTTAATTCCATTTTTTTAAAATTCTGTCAGTTCAAAGAAATTGTTTATTTACATTTTTATGTAACCTTGTGATTCTGTTGATTGATGATAAAAATCATTAAAAACCATTTTATAAAAATACTTTGCTTTTGTAGAATGAAAAGTTATATTTGAAGCAATTAATAAAATTGCAAATGTATTTTGTGCTTGGATTTCAAGCATAGTTTGGATATCATTATTGTCAAAAATATTGAGTAATGAATATGATTAGTCTATGTTCTATGTGAATAAACAATATATAGATGGGTGAGGATCAAGTTCAATGAATTATCAGTGTTTATAATTTCAAATTGCAAAATCTATGTTTGATGGCATGAAATTTTGTAGCAAAGAATTTGTAACATTATTTGTTTACTTTTACAGAAGTCTGAATGTGAAGAGTCAAAGGCCATTACATTTTTTATTTTGAAATAAGTCATTTTATCATTCTTCTTATTATTATTTAATATTATGGCCTAAATCTGACAGTTAGTTAGATTTAAACTTTAGACAACTTGTCGAGTCCATTCTTAAACCCGTTCATAAAATCATTTTTTGTAATGTTTTCGATTATTAAGTCTCACGAAATAAATGCAGGGTAGAATTTAAGTCCTCCTTGTAGCAAAGTAGTAGCGCATTTGGCTACCGTGCATGAGGCGGTGAGTTCGATTCCCGTAAGGGGGTCAACGTTATTTATTTACATGTGATTTTCATATTAATATTTTATGTGTGATACCTTGAACTGGTGCTGAAGTGTAAGACTGATCATCCTACCTTCATATAATAAAATGATCAAGATACACTGCACTTGATGTAATAAGTAGTTTATATGTTAAATATTTAGAAAAATGATATTGTATGATAATATACTAGCTGCATCAAACTTTTTTTTTATAGCTAAATAAAAAGACACAATGCAATGCGATGATGTTCCCTATGCACTATTAGGTGTGGATAAGGAAAAGTAGTAGTAGTAGTAGTAGCAGAATTTGAGAGAAAAAAAAACAAAATGTCTAATGGCTATCGAATGGCTCACCAATTGAATAGCTATTGAATTGACTTTCAGCGCATCCACCGCCTGTGGGTTACCCTCCTCCCGGGGCTATCCGCCCCCCCGTGGGGTATCCGCCGCCCGCTGGGTACCCACCCCCCCAAGGGTTCCCGCCACCTGCAGGGTACCCGCCGCCCCCCGCAGGGTACCCGCCCCCTGCTCAAGGTTACGCACCGCATGGATACACTGCATATGGAAGTCACCCATACTCTCAACCACAAGCAGTAAAAATATTATTAAGAATGTGATATCTGTGTACATAAAAGCCAAATAAAATAAATTAAAATATCTCAACAGAGATGAAGAAGACATACAAATAAAATGTCAAGGGAATACGCTTATAATTGCTTAATACTGATAAGCTTATAATTGCTTAATACTGATTAGCTTATAATTGCTTAATACTGATTAGCATATGTAAATCAGTTTTAGCCGATTATGAGCTGTACTGACTTTGCTTCTAACAGCCTTTTTCTTTTTGTTGCGTTCTTAAGCAATCTGTTGTTTGCGCAATTAGTATTCTTTAGCTGCCAATTTATAGTGTAGTCACAAGAAATGATATGATTGTTTGCTTGTCTAATCGTTTGAAGTTTACCAACCAAATATTTTATAATCTCTGGAGGAAATGTGGGCAATACCCCAGGGGGCTAAGCATGGTTTGTGAAAGGAAAAATTCTTCTTCCTCTTCTATATCATTATACTCTATTTAGTAAGAAGTTTGAAAACCATAGAAAAGAAAGTGTTTTCAGCCCCATACAATAAAGATTGGGGAAACGAACAAGAATTTTGTTCTTTCCAAAATCCATGCATATTATTCACATTCAAGCATAAAAAGAAATTCAAAGATATGTTTCTCTCACGAACATGCCATGCCTTTGTGGATTTTTTGTTTATTTTATTATTTATTTTTGATTTTATATCACATAGCACATTACTAATATGTAATATGTTATTCTTTCATAATTAATTGTCTTATCTAAACAATTTTTTTATTATTTAGACATACCCATAAAAAAAAACCTTTTCCCACAAGTGCTGTATAAATTCCTCTTGAATTCAATAAAATAATCAGTTTTTTTGTTGTTTTGTAAAATTTACAAAAATGCCTTAAGCGATATTGTTATCAAAGTGACAATTTGTGTTCTTAGATGTCCGCAAATATTTTAATTAATTTATTTATTTATTATACATCAAACGGTACAAGTGCCTTTTGCAGACATTGATACAATTTTTTTATCATACAAGAGCCTATTTATAAATACCAATTCATGGTTACTATGAAATAGCTCGGGCTAGATTCAATAGACGATAATAATATAATAAATTCAATATCTAATTATTTTTTAATATATCGTCGCCGTCCAGGCAAAAGTCAAAAACACTAAAAACAGTGTTTTGAGGTAATCAAGGTTCGTGTTTTTACTGTATTTAAGGACTGGTCAAATCTTCACTTTTGAAGTGTTCTCATTTAATCTATGGGTATATTTACTTTACAAAATAAGTGGAGAAAGCGCTCGTTTCTGTCTGTGCCGTGCCTGTTAAACATCATAATTTTTTCTTTGAATTGTGACTTTTGCCAGAATGGCGATGATATGGAATAAGTAATTTCTAGGGCCTCGCCCCCCCTTACCCCCCTCCGGGCTCCGGCTACCCGTCCGGTGGCAACCCCTTCGCCTACCAGCAACCGTCTGGCTACCAGCAACCATTTGGCTTAACACAGCCACCCGGCGATCCCACACAGACCGAAGATGATGAACCCTTCCTCTTCAGTGATAAATTAATTCGGCTGGCTTTTATACGCAAGGTAAATTATACTTTATGCCCATTTCCCATAGTCAGACTTTATTATTTTTCGTAGATATTAAAAGGAATTCTTATTTTCAATTATTGTAGTCGATTTTCTCCCTAAAATTTTGCTTTAGAGCAATGATTTTTTTAATGATTTAGATACTTACCTACAAAAGGCTAGAATGTATCGTCTTATTTTTTTTAAGGTGTATTTATACATTATTTAAAAAATAAGGTGATTTACAAACACGCTTTCTGGTCGATATCTAAAACATGTGAAACATTGTGAACTCTATTATGCGTAGGATAAGTAAAGAGGAAAGAACGTATTATTTGACCTGCCAAAACTTATGCTAAAGCTCCAGGTAATTATAATATACCAATAATGAGATAGTATACCTAGTCTAATCTTGCAGGTATACTCCATCCTCATGTTACAACTGCTGATCACCATTGGTTTAGTTTCTATATTCATATTTGTCAAGTCCGTCAAGATATTCGTCCAAGAACATTTTTATCTTCAGTAAGTTTATGTTCATTTATGATATTTAAATCAATAAAATAATATTTTGTTGCATTTTGACAACATTCATGGTTTACTGTCCCACACAATAGACGAGTCTTGTCTTAAGTTAGTTGGTAGAACTCCATTTTATATAAAATTGTAAATGTATCCAATAAAACGAAAAGGATATAGTTCTGTGGCGGAAGAAATGCGTCACGCGGGCGATGCGGAACGAAGCGAGACCTACCGAACTCTGCTGAACGCTATCGAACTCTGCCGAACGCTATCGGACAATGACGAGACATTTTGACCTTCATCGTGACGACACGTCGCTTTTGTACAAATTTCTTGCCGCCAAATTGTGTGGCAAACTAAATTCATTTCCATTTTCATTATTCATGTCAATCTTAGTTTAATTAGTTAAGTTTTCGTTGTATTTCCTTTCGTTAACTTCTGTGTAATAAATGTGCAGTAGAAACTGTAAGTACTCTTTCATTTCTCTCTGTGCACCCCACATAAAGCAATCACCACTAGAGGTAACCAACTGGCTAACTAATCTGGTCATAGTTCTACAAGTTATAAAATATATAGTGACGCGTTTCTTCTTCTTATGATATTTTCAAACTGGTTCAAATTAATACATGGGATATCTTACATACTATTATGTGATAGTGGTGATAATTAATATTGATATTTATTTATTTATTTAGTTTTCCTTAATTATGTGTATGTTACAGATGGGTCGCGTTGGCAATAACATTTGTGATAATAATAGCGCTGGCTTGCTGCAGAGATGCCAGGCGCAAATCTCCCTGCAACTACATCTGCCTGTTTATATTCACCCTGGCTGAGTCCTTCATTCTCGGCACAATGGCCACTTATTACTCTAAAATGGAGGTAATTATTACACAGCCAAACATCATTACCAAGGCAATTACAAATGTATAATGAACTCCCTGAGACCGTCAAAGAAGTAAACGGAATAAATGAATTTAGAAGGCACCTCTGTAGTAAAATATTACTATAACAACCTATAAATTATGAATTATTATTAAAATATGTACTAATAGTCATTTAAAATAATATATATCTTCTCCGACTTTTCACATGTCCACTTTCAAGTATTTGTCGTACTTGATCATGCCATGTCTTTCTCGGCCTTCCTCGGCTTCTACATCCAGGCACACTTGCATTATAATGCAGGTACAGATGTAATTACACGCAAAAGGTCCTTCGAGTTACACATTTTTTTTTTTCAAGTAGGATATAAATCAGTTTTTGACGTCATTATTATAAAAATAAAAAGATTACAATATATAAAAAAAAATCACAAAATTATAATAAAAATAACATAACAAAAACTATACAAATATAAATTAACACGTCCAAGGGTTTGGATCTTCTAAATAGTCCCCTATCTGGTAATAAGCCTTCAAGCATAATTTATTTTTAACAATTTTTTGAAATTTTTTGATACATAATGATTGAATGCTTTCTGGCACCCTGTTATACAAGCGTGTACAAGTGTACAGTGTACATTGCGCTCTAAACGACTTACTGACCCTTTGCAGACGGCTTATAGTATCTGCAAATTTGTTTTTTTATTTTGCGTGTTCCTCATGCTTGTCGCAATTTTTTGGGAACAAATCCTTGTTTTTATGAACAAACATCATATCGTCTATGTAAGTTCAATACCGCGTATGAGCCAATAAGTTCAAAATACGCATTTTTGGTGATTTTCGTTGAACGAAACAAGCCGCGTCGATTGGTTAATTCAAATTTTAAAATTGACCAATAGACTGCTAGCACTCGGTTAATGTCAATACCGCGAATAAACCATCTTCACAAAAGAAGCAAGCAATACCGCGTATATCCCGATACAAATTTCATGTTTACCTCTTTTTTTTACGAAATTGGAGGTTTTTGTCTCCCCTGAACATTTTGACAAATGGTTCTTTCGCGGTATTGAACTTACACAGACGATATTATACATTTATATCCTTATAATAAATTAATTTATAAGGCCATAATTGTCCCGCTTCTCGCTATCCGCTCTACACCAATGTAGGGAACTTACAAGCCCGTACATATATACACCGTGTCCCACGATGAGACCGCGAAACTCCAGAGGGTGATTATGCATGATATTCTGAGAAAAAAATCTTAATAAAGTTTTTCAAAAAACTCAATTCTAATTTCTTAAAAAAATTATTAAAATATGAATAAAAATTCACGCGTGTAATACCGTCAATTTTTGAACTGGCTCACACCACGTGACCTGCACCAATAAGCGCGAAGAAATCACATATTTTTGAAACTTAAACTAAAGATTCAGATATGAAATTCGAATTTTGAATGTCCGTACAAGGCGTACCAGAGCGGACCCCCACTCCTCCCCGCCACCGCCACCCGCCGCCGCTAGCACTTCAAACAGAAGCCAGTATTACACTCGTCGCTTTTTATGAATACTTTTTAAAAATTAATTATTGGAAATGCCCGGATCAAAAAATATTTTTTTTTTTTTAAGGATTTTTTTCTCAGAATACCATGAACAATCACCCTCCGGAGTTTCGTGGTCTCATCGTGGGACACGGTGTTTAAACAAAAGCATTGGACCAGCATCCTTTGCACAACTTTCGGAATGAATGTTTTAATAATGCAAAATAATGATTTTCAGATACTTGGGGCCCTGGGTGTTACGACAATAGTCTGCCTCTCCCTGACTCTGTTTGCCTTCCAAACCAGGTGTGACTTTACAATGTGCGGTGGTATCCTGCTGGTCTGCCTAGTGGTAATGCTTGTATTCGGCATCTGCGTTATGATCTTCCCTGGCAGGACCATGATTCTGGTTTACTCTTCCCTGGGAGCTATGCTGTTCTGCATCATGCTGGTGTATGACACGCAGCTCATGATGGGAGGGAACCACAAGAAGTCTGTCTCCCCCGAGGAATATATCTTTGCGGCACTGAACCTCTACCTGGACATAGTCATGATCTTCCAGTTGATCCTGGAAATCTTCCATCAAGCCTGAATAGAAAATAAAACTGGAAATGAAAAGAGGGGGGAGTTAGTTTTTACAAAAATTTGCATTTTTTCAACAAGTTTTAATGCCATATAATCACTTGTGTACAGTTTACAGTAGCAAGCCAAACAACAATTTGCTATTTGATAAACCAATTTGATAATGGTAATCATTTATATTGGATAATTTTTCTAGTATACGTACATACGTATATTTTTACTGTACATATTGAATAATAACATAAAAAAATTAGAAGTAGTTTAGACTCCGACACATTTAAAAAGAAACATGACCCAAAACATTTAGTGTGTGTATGTAGGTACATATCTGGAAATAAATTTTAGTTATTTTCATAATATTAACACTATTCACTACTTGTGTATTTAAGTTTTATAAAATAAAATACTTAACCTATGAAATTTATCTTTTTATTATCATGAAAAAGATTTTTGTACTTAGGAACATTATTTGAAATACACAGATGAGTTAAAGATAATATTATGTAGTAAGTATATATATATAATATAAAATATGGAAGTTTAATAATATTTTGCAATATTATAATAATTTCATTTTTTATATCCCTACAGAGATGAGGCAGATTTTTTTCAAATTCAGGAATATGGATATTTGAGCGTTTACAGGGCTTATGACCTGTCATTGGCTGGGTTAAGTGGCCACTTGATGTGGTACAACATTCCCCATTCCGCCCATCATCTGACAACCATATATGATAAATTTTTGAAACTACCATATACAGGGTTATTTTTTAGTCAGTTAACAAAAAAAAACCCTGAATTCAGTATCGTTAATATAACCCATTTCAATAAAAAAACATGTCCTTTCTCAAATAAAAAAAAAAAAAAGTGCACCCAAATAATTCCTCAGAAATAGTAAAGACTTGGTCACCGTCCGCCCGGTACTGTGCGAGCGGCGTGCGCAACCCCCCTGCGCGCACTCCCCCGTCGCACTTACCCTTATGTGCCGCGCATGAACAACAGCTGTGAATAGGATGTACGTAATTTGTAAAAATTATAGGAATAAAAATAATAAATCGTAAAAATAAAAAGTACATGTTTTTTTATTGAAATGGGTTCTATTAACGATACTAAATTCAGAGGTTTTTTTTGTTAACTGACTAAAAAATAACCCTGTATATTGAATTTGTACAGAAGCTTCCACATTTGAGTTTGTTTTTTGACAATTTTCAAAATTTTTTCTCTCTGGTGACATCTCTGTTGAGAAGATTGTTAAGCATTTTTGGCAATCAATCTTTTATTGGTGTTCTAGTACAACCTTACCTCAAGTGGCCACTTAACCCAGCCAATGACAGATCATAAGCCCTGTAAACGCCTAGATAACCCACATTTCTTTCCAGAATTCTCTGTCTCTGTTGGGATATCAATAATATCTGATATCATCCCAGCATGGGTATAATCCAGTAATTTGTCTACAAGTATTTGTATACGTTCAAAATGTTGTTAATAATATGTACTTCTGCACAACAATGACATTATCTAGTTGATAAGCCCTCAATCTGAATGTCATATGTGATACACAGCAGGTGATAACAGGTTATCTCTTTACCTATCGTGTTGTCTCATAAATATTGCCGCAATGCCGGTAATTAGTGAATACTCCGTGTCCATTTAAAAACAAATTTTATTAAAATGTTGTGTTTTTTGATAGCTTGTGTTTTTTTCGGTGTGTTTGTATATTTTTACAATAAAATAAAGGATCCTGAACCCATATTTGGTGTTTATTCGCAACCCGGGAAATGGTATCCCCTAAAATATGTCGTGTTCTTCTGCATATATTACTACAGAAGGGTAATTATTATTATATTTACTTACTACTATTTTTAGTAATATTTTTTTCATGTACATTACACTTAATTTTTTCCTAACTATTCTTATCCTAGCATTATACATTTTTCAATTTGGCTATAATATAATACACTAATATTTTTCACACATATATTTTTTACATTTAACCCTAAATAAATTAACATTTTGTTCATTTCTTATATCATCCGGAACCTCATCATACATTTTAATGCCTTTATATACATCAGACAATTCGTGACGTAGTTTTTCTTTTCTTTTCTAATCTTATATTTTTTGAACCTCTTGTTGCATATATTTATGAAAAAAGTAATTGTTTTTTTTATTTGTTTTGCAAATATCTTGGAATTATCCCCATTAACAATTTTGTTAATTTCATTGGCAACATTATATTTCCATTATATAGTGAACACATTTTGCGATTGTGTAATTAAAAATGAGAAAACATAAATTTGACAACCTATAGCAGAAAATTTTCTGTGATCAAATCGTGACGTCACCGATCGCGTTTCTTACATTATTTCTTAATTATGCTATTTACAACGGAATGTACCATTTGTTTTATTTTTCACAGAAAAGTTTGTGAACACTCTTCAATTGATAACTTTCAACGACATAACATCAAACAATGCTTAAGAAAAGAACTACTATTTTTAATATCAAAAGTGGCAGTTAAATTATTATTTTAGGAGCAATATTTATAATACGAAATAATCTTCATAAGAAAAACATAATTTATGTAAAAAAAAACATGCTAATAAATGCATAAGTTCTCACAAAAGTTTATAATTTTAATAAGGTGACATAGCTGCCATTCTATGACTAAATGGAAATGTGTTGTCTCTGGAAACATGAACAACTTAAGGTTTTTATTGGAAAATGCTTCACAGCCTCTTTCTAGGCAAAAATTTTCACCCTTTTTACTCACGACTCGTGACAAAATTTCGTCTTTACAGGTTTTTTAGTTATCAGAATGGATGGGTTACACGCCCTGCGATTTTTTTTATAAATAAAAAAAATGTCTACATTAATCATTGTTTTTTATGGAGAGTATTAATTTGACTAAATAAATGATATTGGTTAACTATTTCTAAAAATTTCTCAAAAAAAATCTACTTCATTTTCATTTTCAAGTTAATGTAGATTCGCTAGTTTCCCGCTTGTACATCGAGTTTTGTCACGGTGTACGTATTAAATAAAAATTATTTCATGTATTCGATAGCTGCATACAAAAAAAAATAATTGTGCACCTGTTTTTCCGAATGCTAGGATGGTGTACTTAACCATGAATTTATAGTACAAAGTAAATTGAGGATTCAACACTTTTTCCTTAGTGGAAGGTGCAAGTTGTGGATAAGGAATCTACATCCAAGGCAAGAGCAGGCCAGGGGGTCAAGTCCCACAGCACACCAGAAGAGATGGATCGGGCACAGCATCTATCGGATCATGCCAAAGCAAGTGATTTAAAAAAATTACATTCTACTAACATTTTGAGTGTGTCCAAATACTTGTAGACAAAAAATTGGATTTTTCGGTTTCCCATAACAGGTTTGCATTCAGTTACTACTTACATCTCAAGAGACGAGAGGTTTGGAACGGAATAGGAATATCTAGGCTTTTACAGGGCTTGTGACAGCATGTTTGGCGCGATCTAGATTTAAGTTTATTATGTTATGCTTTAAATAAAAAAAAATTACAAATTAAATAGTCATCTTTTGACATTTTCTAGTAGATTATCGGCACCGATGCAGTGCCCTATGCACCATTGGGTGCGGATAAGGGAAAATAGTAGTAGTAATATAATTCTATAAGAATCTCACTTGCAATCATAACAATTATAAAGGATTTCTGCTAAAATTCCTAGCATTTTTCTCAATGGATGACAGAAAATTCGCAGGTGAAGCGTTGCACCTTTTACCTGTATATTATACAAGTTTTAAATGCCAACTGCTATCGGGGTCAAATTAAACTCTTTTATGCTCACAACCACAAATTTTAATTAAAAAATATTGTAATGTGTCAGACTTTCTTATAACTTAAAAAATAATTAATATGGAAAACAATGAACTTGGAGCTTTAATATTTGTGAACTTCAGTAGGTATGCACCACCTATTTAATATTGTGTTGTATCATAAAACCTTTGTCCTTTTGGTTTTAAATTGACGCAAGAAAAAGATTCATAATTATACTATTAGATAAGGGTAAGTGATTTTAAATGGTTTAGAGGACTCCCCTTCGTAATCAAGACATTGCGCTTACCCTATTCAGCCAAATTCAAGATTGACTTATTTAGAAACTACAGAAATTTTGTATATTTTCCTATTTTCATGCGCTATTTTTAATTTATTTGCACCCCGATTCCGACTTTTTTCACCATAAATTCGTACGGTGAGTCGGTATCTAGCTAACGAGCATGTTTTTTATTTCCGAAAAAGGTTTTTTTGCGTGAGATTTTAGCTAAGCGTCATTTTCATTTTTCTTCATTCAAACAAACAACCGTTTGACATGAAGTTTTCCTGGACGAAAATAACTCTACCAGTCATTTTTTTGGTGAACAGAAATAAACATTTAATTGGCATGTAAATCATTATATTACATAATAATATGTGAGGTAAATAAAATAAAAACAATTGTTTTTGTAAATTAAATTTATTGTGCTTTCATAGCAATTCATTTGAAAAGGTCCAATTACTTGTCATTACAAAAATATCACACACACAAATAAAATTGAAAAATCACTACCTATTCAACTCGCAGGTTGATTGTCTTAAATATAAGTTTTAAAAACAATAAATAACATTTTTTAAATTTAATAAATAAAAACATTACATACATACGAAACATTTTTACAAAATAAAGAAATTTTTGTCTTAAAAAAATATTGTAAAAAAAATATTTATAATAAACTAATAGTTATGGTTCTAAAAATGTTCTTCGGTTTAGTATAATTTTTTTGTGCTTCAAATTTTCTAGAATCACTTCATCAGGCGATGGGCAGTCAAATTGAAATACTTTAACTTTCTCCAGAGGATCGTAATACCTCAGTTCAACATCGGGAACACACATTCTCTTGGGATTCATACAAATAACTTTCCCCATCGTTGTCATATTCCTGTAAGACATTCTCTTACGAGATCTCGCTGATACAAACATATCCGGATCGTAAAATAAACACGGTAAAAGAGGTTCAAAAAACAACTACAGGAGCTTTCACTTCCGCATCGCAATCAATAAATGGAAGTTTAAATACTTCTTCTTTCTTCTCCTTGACTGACGGTCTAAGGTTAGGACTAGGACTTATACTAGTTTTGATTATTGCATCAGATAGATCGATTTCCCAGTCGTCTTTTTTCATTATCTCGGGTTGATTTTGTTACTTCGTTTTCTTTATCACTTTCTTCGATAGAGTCACTTTTATATCTTTTTGGAACATCGCCGTCCTTTGGTAGTGGAATGTCAATAGGGGTAGTTTTTATTTGTAATTTTGAGACCAAACTCTCGAGTCCGCCGTTTTTACTCCCTTTGAGAATATTGGAAAAGTTTGGAATGACAAATTTTCCTTCTGAGGGATTCAGAAAATTGTTTGAGGGGCTTTTCGATAATTGCGTCGCTAAGAATTGGTTGGCGAAGTCCATTAGAGACGAACCATTAGTGGGTTGTGAATCTGGATTGCTGGTCAGTACAGAATCTGATTTCTTGGCTGCAGAATCTAAATGTGTCTGCATGAGAGACGAAAGGGAAGAATGTATTGCGGGAGCTGTATTCCCGCTATTTTTTGCGAGATCCATCTTTGACCTTTAGCGGTTAATCTGGAACAAGAAAAAAAACATGTTGTCTTATTTTCTTCCATGTAAACATTTTCCTGTCGTAAATATTTACCAAGCTATTTTGTCTTTTGATAAGCGTTACTTGTGAATCATAGAGTAAATAAACAAAATACAATGTATTCCATGTTTTACTTGGTCAATGACATTTCGGTGCATAATAATTAGCAGGTAACAAAATTGTGACTTGAAACTTACAGTTGAAAGAAGAATTACTACAAAAAGATAAAAAGAACAAAAATAGATTTTTTACAATGAAACAGTTATCTGGCTATCACAGATTTAAACTTTGCCCTAGTTTACTAAATACACAGAGACAATGGAATTTGCCATAAAAAACAAAAAGGCCTGATTACGTTATATCTTAAAATGTAAGAATTTGCAGCACAAACTTATAGTTACAACAAAATTAGACATAATTCAACATAGAAGATTCAAGTATTAAACTTTCATCGTGGTTATTGTATTTAGTCTTGTATCTGTAAAGACTTCGGCCTAATTAATCAATGCGACAATTAATTAATCAATTAATTTCAGGCATTTGATGCGACATTTTTCATAGCAGCTAATGCAGACGGTTTCTACGTTGTGACCGGATGTGAAAGGAGGCAGATGGGTATTATAGGAGGACTCTTTTATATCATAGTAAGTACGGGAATATAAATAAACATTTCAATAATTTATACAATTTCGGAAATTATTAGATATTTTTCAAAGATTCCAGGTAAAGGAGTCTTGTGTAGTCCTAAATTACCAGATACAATGTTGTTTGGAGCTAAAATTAATGAATTTGGTGCGGAGGGAATCCTCTTTGCTCCGGTTGAGCCCATGAAGAAATGGCATGTCACATATGATGGGAAAATGTGGTGAGTTAATTATTATATTTTCTTTTAGTTCTATATCATGTCCGAAATTATGCACGTTTTTATACTCTATATTTTTTTATTATTGAAGCTTAGAGGCTTTCACTTCCCATCTCAAGGTTTGAAATATTTTTTTTTATTATTATTACCCCTGAAAACGATACCCATCTTCATTTTATAAAAAAAATGTTGGGTCCGCCATGTTGGATTTCACAAAGCTTTACTGCAGTAGGTAAAAAATATATTAACACTAGTAATTGTATTATTAATCAGAATACTTTTATTTATTCATTGACATGATTTTTATTGGTAATCAATTTCAATTTTGTAAAGCAGGGTTGGAATTCTAACCAACCTTCCACTCTGTAGCTGCAAGACGAGTTGTAATCTGACCGTTTAAGTTTAATTCATTAGTGTCCTTTGGGTTTTTAGCCCTAGAGTTAGTTATATCAATTTACTATAAGTAATAAAATAATGGGTTAATTTTAATCAAGTGTAATTACTAGGGTTCAGATTTTAAAAAGTGCTTTGTTTAACCGTGTCATGATAAATATTTTTGATATATTCATTAAATATTTTATTTAACAGCGATATTCTTTTAAAATATAAATAATAAAACGTCAATAAATATTTTATTTTAAAATTCCTTGTGCTTTTATAAAATATTAGGTTCGACATTGGTTTGGATATTCATAAAATCGCTACAATATACTAATATAATGTTTACAGGTATCAATCAGATCCTGGTAAAATGCTGGACGTAACATTTGAGGGAGAGTGGACAGCCACTAGTGAATACTTTGACTACGACACAGACTTGGATGCCCGGGCTGTCACGAGAGCCATCGCCACAGAACCTTGGACCCAGAAGTACTTCAATGACTTAAAAGTGTGAGTCAATGTAATGACTTAATGGAAAGGGTGCCATACAAAAAGGAATAAAGAAATTAACGGCGCTTTCTCTCAAAAGGCTGTAATGCTGGACTCACAATATGGAGATTATAATCTATTCATATGAAAAAACTTTATGTTATGTTATGGTACAAAAGACCAGTGATTTCAAAGAGAGTTGTCAAAATTTTATGTTCCATTTGTGTTTGTGTGGGAGAAGCTCATGTCTATCTTTCACTATTCAATACATTTGAATCACTTTGTTTCCCTCTAACAAGTTTGAAAAACCTAATATATAACCTTTTATAAAAATAAAATAAATAACTGCGAATGGGCAACTTCATACAAAATCAGGTAGGTACTTTTTATTTTAAAAAATCGTCGTGTGGAAGGCCGAGAAAGACATGGCATGACCAAGTACGTCAAGTACTTGAAAGTGGTCATGTGAAAAGTCGGAATAATCGGCGTATGTGCATGAGAAGATGTATGAATGTAGAGGAAGCAAAGGAAGTCTGTCAGGACAGAGTGGTATGGCGTTCTATCCTCTCTGCCTACCCCTACGGAGAAATGGCGTGATGGTTAGTTAGTTATTTAGTCGTGTGGAACGGTCCTAACTGATTGAACCTAGTGTAGGCCCTGTACAATTTTCATACAACTCATTAAACAAAGTTGAAAATGTAATAATTTCCTTATTTTTTCAGCTAGATGTGGTTTTAAGATGTCGTTTAAATGGAAATTTTGTCTATTTTCGATTTACCACAAAAAACTGGGGGTGGCCATTTTCAAATACTTTTTTTTATTAATCAAACTCCCGACCGGTTTTGACCACTTCTTAACTTAAAAACATATTATCCATAACAAAAAAAGTAATAAATTACCCATACATCCATTCATCTCCCAATACAAACAAACAATAGATCCTATAGACCTGACCATACCACTGAAACAACTTCATTATTGTATTTCATTTGTACTTGTACCCTTGAAAAAGAGACACGTGTTGCCTCGAAACCGGTCGAAAGTTTTTTCATTTAAATAGTTATAAATATAAATAAATAAATATATAGTTATTATAGTTTGTAAATACATATACTGCTATAATTTAATCTAGTTTGTCCATGCCCCAAGATAAATTTGTTTGAATTAAAACCTTTTTTCAGAGCGCATCAGTCTCACTATGAACAATTTGGTACCATGAGGGCCACATTCACAGTAGATGGAGAGAAATACGACATTACCTTAGACTCGTTCCGAGATCATAGCTATGGTAAGATCTGTCCTAACATTGCGTTTACCTCGACTACACAGGCTGAAAGCCGTAATCGGAAATTCAATCTTAGCTGAGACATGAATATGTTCCATGTATTTTAATTTCAACTTTATATGAACCTACAACATATTCTGAACTAAGCATAAATTCATTTTACCAATACGACTTTCAGCCTTAGATTTTTAAGAAATATATATAAGAAACAATGACATGCTTAACATCCTAAATCGCATGTGGAAGGATCCATCACTTAAAAATATAATATAGTGTATAGATTTCTCAAACATTATTCGAGAAATATAATGACGGTCTTTTACTACCGCAGAGATTTTGACAAAAACTGATAATACAAAGGATTTTTTTTTAAATACCTATATTTACTGATAGGAATAAAAATTTAAAATGTGAATAAGTCTTCTAGAAGTAAAAAATGCAGCTTCTTAATTTAATTCAAATTCACAGATGGCCGTACTTGCTTCTCATATTATGAAAGATTGCTAATAAATGTACTAAGTAGCCATTTTGTCATGTGACTTTTATAAAAAAAATAGAAAAACTGCTAATAATAATAAAAACGGTGTATTTCTTATTATTTTAAACATTGTTCTTTAGGACTGTTGATTTGTACATCACTTGCAAAATGTCTTACCCTATATTTCTACAATCATAAGTTGTTTTGTCAGTTTGAAGATGGCTACCTTTGCTCTTATATATGGTGTGTTGCAGGTCATAAGCGAGATTGGGAATTAATGCATCGCTATGGTTTCCACCATATTTTCGCAGCCGATGGACACAAAATATCTGTTGGAGTTATTTGCCAGCCATGCACCGGAACCACGTTAGTAGAAAATCATTATAATTTTGATTATTTAACTATGATAACTGTGTTGTATCTTACAATTTCAACGAGCAGCCTCAAATAACTATTTGAGTATCTTTTATAACTAACTAACTAACCATCACGCCATTTCTCCGAAGGGGTAGGCAGAGAGGATAGAACGCCACACCACTCTGTCCTGGCACACTTCTCTTGCTTCCTCCACATTCATACATCTCATGCACGCACGTCGATTATTCCGACTTCTTACATGCCCACTTTCAAGCACTAGTTTTACTTGATCATGCCATGTCTTTCTCGGCCTTCCTCGACTTCTACATCCAGGCACAGTCGCATCATATATTTTTTTAGCCGTTCTTTCATCATCCATTCGCTCTACATGACCGAACCATCGTAAAATTATTATATATTTATATAATTTAAAAAACACATCAGAAATGAGAAGATAAATATATCATAAT
Source organism: Micrasema minimum (assembly GCA_022494985.1). NCBI lineage: Eukaryota > Metazoa > Arthropoda > Insecta > Trichoptera > Brachycentridae > Micrasema > Micrasema minimum. Next base: position 21,395 of record JAGVSP010001352.1, on the reverse strand, counting down.
ATGGGTTACAATATGCTTAAAATAATTCCAAATTACATGAAAATTTGTACATATTTAAGAGATTCATAATTTCAAAAGCCTCACTTTCGTGATACATCACTTCAAGGGTAATAACATTGCAATTACATTGAAATTATTGAACTAATTTTTAAACATCCGTAGCGTAATGGCTAAAACACTGGACTCACGACACAGACGTTCCGAGTTCGATTCCCCATGAGACCACATATACAAAAGTGTTTTTTTTTATAAGCCTGGGTGTTTGTGATATTCCCCTCTCTAACTGGGCCTCCTGGCCTATTGAGGTGGTTAAAAATAATAACAATTAATATAAATAATAACATAATTTATAACTTATTTTGTCGTGGTGGTGGTGAAGACAGCTAACCCACATAAAATACTTATGGGGCTGAGCTCGCTCTCTTCATCACTACAGCGAAGATTTGATCAATTTATGTGTATCCTACCTACACGATAAAGGCGTTGTTTGTAGTTGTTTGTAATTTAAATAATAATATGAGTATTAATTTAATGAAATAAATTGGCAGTTCATAATGGAGTTCTGGTACCAACCCTTATGTATGGTAGTGAAGTGTGGTGTTGGAAAAAGAAGGATGAAAGTAGATTGAATGCAGTTGAAATGCGATCTCTCAGGCGAATGTGTGGTAAGACTATGTATGATAGGTGTACAAATGTCGAAATCAGAGCAGAGTGCAAGGCTGAGATAAGCATTATCGACAAAATTAAGAAAGGTCTTTTACGATGGTTCGGTAATGTAGAGCGAATGGATGATGAATGCAAAAGAACGGCTAAAAAAATATATGATGCGACTGTGCCTGGATGTAGAAATCGAGGAAGGCCGAGAAAGACATGGCATGATCAAGTAAAACAAGTGCTTGAAAGTGGGCATGTAATAAGTGGGAATAATGGACGTGCGTGCATGAGAAGATGTATGAATGTGGAGGAAGGTGGAGAAGTGTGCCAGGACAGAGTGGTGTGGTGATCTATCCCTTTGGGGAAAAGGCGTGATGTTTAGTTAGTTAGTTAGTAACATTTGATATTTGTTTTTATCTTCAGATTTGAAGCCGGGGTAGTGTTTTCTCCCGAGGAAGGCGGTAGAAACCACGCCGTAGAGTGGTGCGACCTGAAGCTTTACCAGCACGGGGGGAATGGCCGAGCACCCACGGACTACGCATTCAGAGTCAAAGCGGGAGGCAAAACCTACACTATACAGGTAATTTGTTCATCTCTTGTCACTGGAAAATTCCATCAATATACTACTATTTGTCCAGTATCAAAATCTACCATTTTAACAGAAAATTTACAGTACATCTACAGGGTTTTTCAATAGGGATGATACAATTTAAAATGGTTATAATGGCAACACTGCGTATTATTTTTGGACATTTTTTATGTTATTTGTGTTCAGTAGGTTATGCCATTTAATCATGGAAAGATACGCGCTTCAACAACATTTAGAAATTGTTTTATCAAAATCAGTGCTTAATTCAGTCACTGTGTGGTATGCAATTCACGCTGGTGGAGTGATTGGTCCATATTTCTTTGAAGAAAATGGTCGAAGAGTAACAGTCAATGGAGAACGATACAGAACAATGTTATATGATTTTTTTCCTGCTAGCTGTTGTTAAGAATAATCTGGAGGATATGTGGTTTTCAACAAGACGGTGCCACCTGCCACACGTCCACCTAAACAATCGATTATATGAAAACAAAATTTGGTGATGAAATTATCTCAACGTGTGCCTTTGATTGAATTACAGCAAAATTATGGTAAATGTGTATGGAAAATTGGGTTCACGAATGCACGAGGCGTACGGAGAAGTCGTTGGTGTTTATTGAAAGAGTTATTTTTCCATTCATAATGGCATAATGTAACCTTTCAAATAAAACAAAAATTTTTCTGGGTGTTTTTCATGAATTATTTATGTTTGTTTTTAAATTTGTAAAATTGTATTCATCCCTATTGAAAATCCTTTTATAGTATGTCAAAACTTATTTCCGGTCAACTGTCACTATATCAAGTATGAATTAATGTCAAACTTGTGTACGGAAATTTAGCTATATTAATCGGATTTGTGGTTTCAAAGTAAAGTATAATTGCCTTTAAGGTGAATGTATCCTACGAAACAACAAAATTTTGAGGAAGTTATACTGACATTTAAGCACGGTGTTGCCGAGCGGAAAAATGGGTTAGTGAATGGCAACAATAGTTACATTTTATTATACATTTTAAATGGCTAGATAGGTTAAGTTAAGTTACAAACTGGCAACATGTATTACATTATCATTCTAAATATTATTTTTTTTATGTGGAACGTAGTGCACGAGTCCCAGCACTTTGTCAGCTCGCACAGGGACGCCCGGGTGGTGGAGCGCTTCGTGAGGTACACGGTCAACGGGGTCCGGGGGTGGGGAGTCAGCGAGTTCCAATACAACCACGGTGGTGGCCGCCCTGACGAGAGGACCAAGACCGACCCAGACTGGTACCACATGCTGAGGAATAATTAGACCGCATCTACTGACATCAAAAAAATTGATATTTCATATATTATATATTTTTTTTTAATTCTGAGCTACAATGTATCTATCACCTGCCAGCCTCTTTTTCTTGTACTTCTATCTTCTTTAGCTATCACAGCTTTCCACGTATTCTTCCTTAGTATTCTATTTACATCATCGTGTCATTTATCACGATTCGAACTGTCAACTTGTGTAGCAATTCAAACCTCATTTTCAGATTTGTGGCTTCTTAAATAGAGGCATAATCATATTTTTTTTTCTTAATATGAATTTTTGGCATTAGAATCCAGATTGCTAATTATAAAAATATTATCCGTATTTAATGCTCACTAGAATATACTATATTGTGAAAGGATTAGAATAAAATTTGTTCTGTTATATTAAATACTCTTTTTTCTGTTGTTGAATATGGTTATGTAATAATATGTTGTAGAATGAGAAATTTTCATTGCATTCCTTGAACACTTCAGGAAGCCGTGTAGTGTTAATTCCAATTTTCAATTTGGGTAAAATTCTCTGTTTAGCTATGACTAAAAATATTATGATGATTGATTGAAATGTTTTTTTTTTTACTATCTTCTTGGCAAACTTAAATTGTACATTTAAAAAAAACTCACACATTAAATTTAAATTATAACCATATAAAATACCAGGTTTAAGTTTTGTTTATTGTTCTGTCTTCCAGACTCTTGAATTATTTCATAACAATGGTTTTTACTTAATCTAAAACAGTCTACTTTTAATAAAAGATATAATTGGGAGAATACTACTTTGCGACGATTCTTTCTCAAAATACTGTGTTTATTTTATAGTTTTCCAAACTGGTACTGGGTCGTGGTTCCAGATCCTCTTACTGATCCGTCCTACCACTGTCAACTTCTGGTGCTGACTTACCCCTTAGTCGGTAATTATGGTGTTCCTGCTGACGATAATGACGAGCATAACCTCACACGGTAAGTTCTCTAAATATAACCATCGCTTTCACAGCCATCTGAACATTCATTATTCAACTAATTTAATTATATCCAGTGAACTAGGCGATCTTAAGGACATGAGAAGAGGAAGAGGGGGAGGAGGAAGAAGAGAAAGGGCGGTTGACAGGATCTTTCATGGAGCATTAGGCTAAGACAAAGTATATCTTAGGTTTTATCTGAAGTGTAATTATTCAGTAAACTATGTTGCTATGGTTTTACATATGGAAAAAAGCATAGGTTTTTAATTGTAATGCAGCTACTAATACTTTCCCCTTATCCGACCCTATGGTGCATAGGTACATCACGTTCAAATGCAGTGTCTATTGATTATTTTATTTCGTTGAAGGTAGGATGATTCCGTCTTACGATCTTCAGTAATAGTCCAAGGTAACTCCAATGAAATATTGATATGAAAATCATTTCATTATACCATATCCGATCCCTGTGTGGAGCATATGGTCCACCAACTGCCTTCCAGCCAATGCGATCGGCAGCCAGCTCCGTGCATCCTCCCAATTCAAAGTCACGTCCAAATTCATATGCAAATTAAATATTTCGTGTTTCAACATATCTATGGGCAGTGTTTCTTAACACCTATTGAAAGAATCGCTCTCCTTTTCCACTTCGGTTGGTAACATTATCCAACGCCCCCCCTCCCCCTAGAAAAATTCTAAATTTACACTTTTCTTTGTGTAGGCACATACCTGTATGTATTTTATGCAATGGATTTCATACTCAAAAAAATGAACACTCGTAAAAAGTGACACATTTTTGTAAAAGTTGTTTAATAAAGAAACTCTTTTTTTCTCATTTGCTACGATTAACTAAAAAAACGTTTGTAGAAAAATTGTATTGAGCCATATATTATACCTCAGAAAAAATTGAGCCATATTATTATACCTCAGTTAAATTTTTTGTCGTGAAGTGTTATAGTTTTATTTAACCAGAACTTGAAAAAAATCAAAGCGCCTAAAGAAAGATATATCAGTGTGAGCAGAAGCTATTTATAATATTTTTTTCTTATATTGATTACAATGCCCACCTCGACCTTCTGCAAGCGACCCCCTAAATGTTAAAATTTAAAAACGCCCACCCGGGGCCCTCGATTCTTGGTATTTTTTTGGAACTAGCTGCGCAATACGATTTTGGTATCTGAATTCGTATGCAAGAGAATGTCTAAAACTGTTAAGGACAAATCGCACCGCTGGACCTTCAAAACGTCACACCCCTGAAAGGTAGTGCTGGCGCCATCGGTTAAGAAGAAACTGCTCTTCAGGAATCGAAACCGCACCTATGCACGGTAGCAAATTGCACTAATACTATGATACGAGACAGACTAATTGCTAATAGTCACTAAATATCTTTAGGTTTTATGTAACTATATTTGCTGATTTGCTGCTTTCAAAATATATTCTTACATCTATCTATTTTTTGTAAGTTAGTAGTACTTAACAAATTAATAGGCTATCTTATCAACTACTACTACTATTTCTTAAACCCACATAACGGTGCCTACTGCATTGATACATCAAGTGGAGTGTAGCTTGCATCATTTATGAATTGCTTCGAAAGCCATCGCAAGATAGATGGGGAGTGGGTTAGTGTTTAGTAAGTCTATTTTCTAATTGCAGATTTAAACGTCTTTTCCTCTCTATTATTTAAAAACAACTAATAGTTTTATTGAATTTGGTGGTTCTAAAAGTTAACACGTTAAAATCACGAATTTTCACACCACTATACACTGTCCAACCATTTATTTTTCTTTTGACAGCTCGATTATATATCGTATTAGGGTTGTCCTAATGCGTTACCGAATCGACTTCTCATAAAAAATCGCCTTATTTATGAAGAAGTTTTAATCAATTTAACAATTTATATATTTTTTCATGGAAAAAATCAACTTGAATAATCCTCGTTTGCATAAGTAGGCTCAATAAACATCGATATCGATAAATATCGGAGCTAAAGAACATGTGCTTCAAGAAAAAAACATGAAGTATTGCATTTTTCGGTCTATGGTTGCCTGTCAATAATTACGGAACTTTATAGGCGCCCATCTGTCAAAAGTAAAATAAACACTTGGAAATACTATAGTACAGTAATCCTTATATTTTGGATTTAACCTAACCAAATATCTAGCTTTCAAATTAGCTGAATCGAGTGCGGATCTCAGAGTTGACTATCTAGGGTTTCTGTTCTCAGTGAAAAAAAGTTATACTTTTTTTCAGTTTTTTTAAATCTGACATGAAGATGTGTTTTAAATCTTTGTACAATTTCTTTCTTTAACCTAATTTCCAGCATTCCGTTGGAGTTACGTGATGGAGAGATGAGATTTTCAGAATGCCAGATGTACAACCTAAACTACCAAGAGCTGGTGGAGAACTACAGTTCTCTGGAAGACATTAACAGCAATATTCCCGACGTGAGGGAAAAGGTGAACTGCAAGAGCGGGTGGAAGTATAACAAGACACTGTATGAGAATACAGTTATTATGGAGGTAAATTACAACATATATTTATAAGATATAATATGTAATGTACGGTAAGAACCCCAATTGCTCTTTGGTGAAAATTCTAGATGAGATGGAAGAAAAGGTTTAAGAATTTAGCAATTCTAAATGAAAATTATGTTTCTAAAAATGCTTAACAATTTTCTCAATAGATTTAAACTTAGCAGTTGGTGAAGCATAATTAGAATTTTTCAAATCCAGCCAATTACGCACTAGTATTTCACCAGAAACAACATGGCCGTCTCATATATTTATGTGAGTAGCAAAATTTGAATTCTCCAATACACAAAATCAGACTTTCCTTCCTCTTATTATGCAAAATAAGACTTCACTTTTTTTTAGCATAACTAGAAATGTCCATTTTTAAAGTGTTAATTTAAAGAAAACATTAATTATAATTGTTTATTTTTCATTTGCATTAATTTTTTTAGTCTTTTTAATACAAATGTACATTAACTAAAATGGTCATATACATATGTATTTAAAAAAAATACTTTTGCAAATATTTCAGTAACTCCTGTAACGGAGATTTCTAATTTTGCTTCCAGTACCCTCATTTTTTTTTTTATTGGTTTGAGTTACGTAACACCACATAGGTGTCCTGTCCTGCCATCATTCTCCAAGAACAGCAGTGAATTCTTGCATGGAACTTATAAGATATCATGTTTATTCATTTATTTACAAGGAAGGAAATGTTTTTATTATTTTACAGTGGGATTTGATATGTCAGAAAGATTTCTACGGAACACTAGCCCTCATATTACTGGGCACAGGCGGCTTGGTGGGAAACTACATATTTGGCTACATGCAAGATACTCTCGGCAGGCGGCCATCTTTCTTCATCTACCTGCTCATTCAGTGCGTGTTCGGTGTTGCCACCGCCTTTGCACAGAACTACGTCACCTGGGCGATATACAGAGTAGGGGTAGGATTCACGGTACCGGCTATTCTGGCAACACCATATGTATTAGGTAAGTTCATTTTTTTATGTGTTTTCATAGAATTTATCGACTGACGAACACGGAATTATTTATTGATATCCCAACAGAGACAGAGACTCTGGAAACGAATGTGGATTGACACCGATCAGATGTGTTTGTGACTTGCAAACAGTTTAGCTAGTATTTCACGCTTTTATTTAATCCTTTTTTCAACTAGAAACTCAATTTTTTTTTAAATAAAATTTTATTAGGATTTTTTCTCAGAATGCCATGATTATCACTCTCCGAAGTTTTGCAGGTGTGAGCGTGAAATACAGTGCATATTTATTAATTAAAATAAACGGCAATTAGTGCCTTTTACATATCAAAAATGTATATTATTTACAGATTAAAAGATTGATGTAGAATTAAAAAGAGAAAAATATAGTATTAAATACAAGGATATAAAATTTAAAATAATATGAAAAAGAAGCTTAAATAATTCTATGCTTACTATACGATACTTTCGGCCTTGAAATAATTGAAGTATTACGTGGTATAACAAGTGCTTGAAAGTGGGCATGTAAGAAGTCGGAATAATCGACGTGCGTGCATGAGAAGATGTATGAAGGTGGAGAAGTGTGCCAGGACAGAGTGGTGTGGCATTCTACCATCTCTGCCTACCCCTTCGGAGAAATGGCGTGATGGTTAGTTAGTTAGTTAGTTTGGTATAAAGCCGTGTCTTATTAAATTCCAGCGATCGAGCTGGTAGGCCCCAAGCAGCGCACGCTGTGCACCATCGTGTCCAACATCGCGTACTCGCTGGGGCTGGTGCTGCTGGCCGGGGCGGTGTACCTGCAGCGGGAGTGGCGCCGCCTGGCCCTGGCCACCACGCTGCCCTTCGTGGCGCTCTTCTGCTTCTGGGGCGCCATGCCCGAGAGCCCCCGCTGGCTGCTTGCCAACGGCCGGTTCCAGGAGGCGCAGCTCATACTCAACAAGATGGCCAGGTTAAGTTGGTCATGGTTTTTCAGTTTAGTGGGGCCTAAGATCTATTATATTTTTGCCGTCATATATGTACTATATTTCGGCAAAAGCTAAAAACTCTTATCCGCAGCAGTAACACGCTTTTTTTCTTCACTGAAATCACGTTTTTTGAGGTGAATAGGGTGCTATATTTTTACAAATCCAACGATATAAAACACAATGATCAAAAATTTTGTTTTCATTCATAAATTTATGTTTTAAAAACACGAAAATACAAATGATTTTTAACGCCCGTTATTGGCTAATGACGTCATACCCGTCCACCGTGAAAGGCGTGAAATTCATTCCTTAGTGAGCGCCTATATTGCTGTGACGTCACACCGCATGCGCGCCAAATGGAGGATTTTGCGAGCGATTTGAAAAAGCGCTATTTCAAACCGCGCTAGAAAATTCATATGGCATCGTAAAAAAAATTTTAAAAATCCCTTGATATTGTTATTTTTCAATAAATTTTTTGAAATAAATAATAAAAAACCGGGAAGAACCCAATTAAGCACTACACTCAAGTAACCCCCCCAAGTGACAGTAGTTATCAACAAGTAGCAATCCTGGATGTTAAAATAGGAATCTGAAGCAGAACTTATGAGGCAATCAATTTTCATATCAGCATACAAATTAAAATTACAATGAAGAAAACATTTGGATGCGTCATTAATATAATAAATAAACAGTAAGGGACCTAGATGGGATCCTTGAGGTACTCCCGAAATTACCTCAACAGGGTTAGACTTGGGATCTGTTTAGGATCTGAATTATTGTTCGTTCTACACCTTTCTTCTTTTTTAGTATAATCCTATTAGACCTAAGTTGTAAAACGTCCTTGAGATGATATTTCATAAAAACGGCGCTATATAAATTGGCTTCATTAATTATTATTATTAATAAGTAATACATTGTAATGTTATATCAGTATGCAAAAGCCCCGTGGGCATATAAAATATGATTAAATAATAAAACACCGGCTTGCATCATTGCGATTTCGAGTTTAATTTACAACAATAATCATAAAACCTATAAAAATGTATTTTTCTCAGACTTAAGAGTACAATTATTATTGAGCCAAATAATCCTTTTCTACTATTATTCCAAACTATCTTTATTCAGAAGACATAAAGGCATATTCATAAGGTATATTCTTCATTGAATTATGAACATACTATAATTGACAGAATATTCTTTTTAGAATAAACGGAAAAAAGTTACCAGCCAACTACATGCAGCATCTGAAGGCCAAATACGAAAGTAAAAAGTTAAAACTAGACTTGGACAAGTACAAAGACTACCAATATGGCGTTATGGACTTATTCAGAACACCAAATCTCAGGAAGAAGACCCTTATCATAACTTTCATCTGGTTTACAAATACAAGTGTGTATGTTGGACTGTCGTACTACGCCCCTTTGCTAGGAGGGGATGAGTTTTTAAATTTCTTTTTGGCGGGAGCTGTGGAGCTACCGACTTATCTGTTTTTGTGGCCAGCCATGGAGCGGCTGGGTAGGCGTTGGACTCTATGCCTGAGTATGGTTATTGGAGGGACAGCGTGCCTGGCAACATTTTTAGTGCAGAATGGTAATTTCTATGGAATTTTATTTTAAAATTAGAATATATTGAAAGAGCATGATATTATGATATAAAACTATGTTATGCGTTACTTATTTGATTTTATTCTATAGAAATAGAATGAAAACTACACGGTTTCGGGAGTAAAGTTCTCCTATTGACTGGTGAAAAGACGCTTTATCTTTATACATAGTTTTATTAATTCATAATTCATTATGATACTGTAAAAACAGTGTTTAAACGTTGGGAAAGTAGTTTATATTGCGATTTCCTGAAAAGTTGACATTTTGAATTAGGTTGTTTTCACTCTAAAGGTGCGATCTGTTTCAATATGCATACCATCGAGTCTTCAAACAATAATTTTTTCGGAGATTGATTTAACAACGATATGAAAAAGTTTGATGATAACATAATTAGCTTTAATTTTCAGATTCAATGATAACTTTAACACTGTACTGTGTGGGAAAGATGGGAATATCTTTCTCGTTTGTGGTCCTCCCACTGATGGCATCGGAACTGTACCCCACTGTGGTGCGAGGACTCGGAATGAGCATCAGCTCTGTGGTCGGCATGCTGGGGCCGATATTCATCCCGCTAGTCAACTACTTGGTAATTACCACTAGTCTAGTCGTCTAGTGATATTCATCCGCTATTCCGAAATTCATCCAGCTAGTCAACTAGTTGGGAATTATCACTAGTGTAGTGATATTTATCCGCTATTCCGTTCCGATATTCATCCCGCTAGTTATATAATGACATGTTCGACCAAATTTTAAAGGCAATAAAAAAAAAACAAAAAAATTTGTATACTATTTTCAGCTGGATAAGCTAAGTTTTTTTTTAAATATGAAAGTTCCCTGTTCATTATGTTCCTTTTCTCATATCGTAGTGCATAGAACACTCCATATGCACATCTAATGCATAGCATAGATAAATGCAAGAAGAGTATTTCTAATATAATTTTCTAGGGAGGTGAAATGATGGTGCTTCCGCTAATTATAATGGGAGTGCTCCTCGTGGCGGGAGGGGTGACCAGCCTCCTGCTGCCGGAGACTCTGAACCAGCACCTCCCGCAGACCCTGCAGGACGGCGAGGACATGGGGCTGGACATGGAGCTGTGCTGCCATCCGCCCGCCCTCCACGACGACAACCAGACGAAGCTCCGAGGAAACCCTCGGAGAAACTGACCCAAGAAACAGAAGTAGACAGAGATGTTGAAGACCCCAAAGGACAGCACTTCAGATCGAGTGATTCACGCCAACATTTTAGCTGTGAAAATTTTGTTTTGAGTGACGCAGCGGAGCACCCGAGCAGCGTGAAGAAATGCGAATTTAAAAAGGGATGCAAAAGCGCCGATGAGAGACATGTACATATTCAGAATATTGATGAGTCATAAAATATAGTTATTTGTATTAGACAATAATTGTTTGTGGTTGTAATTATGTATTATTATAGTAAAATAAATATATACCTACTTAATAAAATAATTTGTAATTATTCAGTGGTAGCAACACCGCCGTCTAATGACTAAAAAGCCGTTAATTTTTTTTTTTAAATAAATCTAAAAGAAAAGCTTGAAAAAAATTTCCTTTAGAAGCTGTGAAGACTTATTTTTACTGTACAAGAAACCGTGAGCCATTCAAGCTTCCAGAGACAAAGTTTTTCACGTTTTTTACTCCTAGACAAAATATTGTTTATTACAGACAAGTTTTCTGAACAATACCGGGTTGTGGTCTAGTGGTAGATTCGGGGATTCCGGATTAGAATCTCTAGGTTCGAATCCCACTCCAGCACAACTTGTTTCCTGCTTTCTGACACAGTTATTTCCGACTATTTGAAAGCAGCCCGAAAAGAAAATATTGGAGTATATCATAAGAACTCAAACACTTTTAATAAATAGGTTACAAGTCATGATTAATTGTATTTAAAAAATATATAAAACATATGAAAAAGCAGTTCTATTTTATTCAAAATATTTTTTTTTATGTATAGGTTGGTTTTTATATGCAATCATAGTTAGTAGAAAAAATGCTTAGAAATCTACTTATTAAAATTTAATCATGTCATATCCTTTTCTTATATTAGATTATTTATCATTATTTTATTGAGGTTCTTGTATGTACATGTACATTTCCGATGAGTTAGTACAAAAACATTTTAGTAGGATAACACATTGATTACTGTCATAGAATTTCACAGGAAAAATTTCTAGATTATCACAAGCTGAATTTTTTGCTATCCTTTAATTCGTAGAATGATTGATGAATACAATAATTAAATATTAGAGAAATCGGGATGACCTCAAATATTGATTTCGAAAGCACGAAAAAAGCAAACGGTAACGGGGTGATAAAAATGCATATTTACCTTATCTCGATAAAGGAAGCCCAGATTTCATTCAAAACTTTGTTGTGCAAACAAACATGTAAATTGTATTATATTTAGAAACAAATAAATATATATAGTCAATAAAGGACGAATAACGAGCAAAATAAGTCACAGTCACAAAAATATGTAAAATCAAGGACAATTTAAGTCATTAAATGTCAATCACAAATTGTCTATGTTGATCGTTGATTGTAAAGGCAAGTGCCGTAATTAAATAAGCATCTTAAAAAAATTTTAAAAATTTACGACGAAAAACATTCTAGATACGTTAAGAGATTAAGTCGTAATAGAACATTCATATTTTTTTGTCCTACTGATAATGTGGCAAAATTTTATACAGAAAAGTTTGAAAAAACAATAAGAATGCTCATGACAGAACAGTTAATTATAGATTGGGAAGAGGGTAAACCAAAGGGTCAACTGTTATTTTCAGTAATTGTTTTTTTTTTGCGCAATTAATGCAACGATTAATAAAGTTTTTCAAACGCTTCCAAAAGATTCCATAAATAAAATAAAAATTGTTGACAGATGACCATAGATCACCCAACGTCATCATTTAAAAAAAATTATGAATATGATTATAAACTAGCCAAATTTGATCGGGAAGTCGTAACTTTGATGATAATTGAACTGGTTTTAAATTAATATTGTAAACGTAAACATTTCATTGTTCATTCGTAAATAATAGAAATAATTAAATTTTCATAGTTCCCAACCCACGTTTTTCTATTCTCAAGGAGATATCGTATTTTTTTCAAGTGTGGTACAGGTGTAAACTGCGTGAATATGGAGCCTCTGGTTAATAATCACTGTGTAACTTTAAGTTCAGCGAGCTCTGACAGGATAAATAACTTTGTAATATAGAAACTGTTACTCATTTTGAATTGCTGTTATGGGCCATTTGTGATTAGTTATGGATGGTTTCCATTACAAACGTGTTTCTTTGCAGAGTCGGTGTGATTCTCAGCGCTAGTTTTATGAATATTAAAATTGTGATTTTGTACAAAAATTTAAGAACATTAGTTTATCATATCAATTCACAATTTATACAAAATAAATTGTTTTCAATCTTATAAATTTATTTTATTCTTATAGTAGGTATGCAATAAATAAATAAATATAATTTTTACTTTGAACGTTGCATTCTTATACCTATCCACTTACCCAATTTTATTATTTAATTTTTGTGCCTGTTTTGCAACCGTCTAAAATATTAAAATAGTTGATGGGGTGTGGAATTCAAACTGTTGCAATTGTAACGAAGTTTGTGACTAGACCACAACCAGTTTCCTAAAAATCTGGGTTTTTCAGTTAATTTACAGCTCACCTTTGACTGCTCTAACCAACCAACAAATGACAGATCACAAGTCCTGCAAACGCCTAAAACCTTAAACAAGTTTAATTTAGCAATTTATATTTACTTAATCTGAATTTTTTTATTATAAACTTCTCAACATTCTACTACATTCCCTTGTCCGCACCGAATGGTGCATAGGGCACTACATTGATACACCAAGTGCAGTAAATCTTGATAATTTGTTACGTGAAGGCAAGACAATCAGTCTTACGCTTCAGTGCCAGTCCAAGGTATCACATGAAATTTTTTAATGTGAAAAACGACGTTGAATTAAATATTTTATATTGACATGAAAAATTTTAACTCTATACAATTTTTGGACCTGCAATTTTTTTTAATAACTGCAAATGAAATTGATTATTTTAATCTGTCCGTCCGCCTCGTAGCATAGTTATACCGCATTTCATGTCTGATACCTTGGACCGTTTCTGAAGCGTAAGACTGATCATCTTACTTTCATGTAATAACACTCCACATGGTGTACGAGTGCAGTGCCCTATGCACCATTGGGTGCGGATATGATGAAGTGTAAGTGGTGGATTGTAATCTGTGTAGAATTATTTCTGCCTGAAGATCTTCAGGGCTGATGTATGAGTAAACACCGTGTAACTAAACTCGATGTACAAGCGGGAAACCAGTGAATCTACATTATATTTCGAGCCGATTTTGTAGATTTTTTTTTTCTTAATTTTTTTGCAAATTTTTATCAAATGTCATTTATTTATTAGTCAAATTGATACTATTCATAAAGAACAAAAAATAAAAAAACGCATTTTAATAAGAATTCATGCATTTTTACTTAATCTGTGATACTTATGAAAGCTTTTATGAGAAGGAAAAAAAAAATCCACCTGGATTCGAAAGTCATATTACACATTCGACTCCAAATATGTAGATTCACCAGTTTTCGGGTTAAACTACGTGTTTTGTTACACCATGTATAATGACCTGTTTTGGCGGGAAATCGCAATTACGATATTTAAAAAAATAATTACGGACGTAGTAATGATAACAAAAATAAAAAGTTTTAAAAAATCCTGAAGCCCATTAGTGAAATTTATTTGAAATATACCGATCACCATCATATACTCGTGACGTATGAATATAATAATGAAATTACGCTTGTAATCTGGGCCCTGTTGAGCTTAAAACAATAAAAATGCGTATGATATTTATTTAATTACTTATTTACGGAAAAAATAAGGATAACAAGCAGTAAAAATAAGTGACAGAACATTAAATTGGTGAAGCTAAGACAGTTAGAATGTGGACACACTCAAGACAGGATCGGGTCTACTTCAGTGAATGTTTAAATCTTGATAGACTTACACCGAACAAGTCCAGATCCCGTCCTGAGTTTACAATACGACACAAACGAGACAATGGGGCATGAAAACCATAGTTAGTTTTGTGGTGACTAAGAAACAGCACGTCATTATTTCTCAACCTACGGACTGGAATACAAAAAGTCACTTGAGTCAGTAAAGATGGTGCATCTACCATGCCATTTAGCAATTTAAATATGAAAATGGAATCAATGTCAGATCTACGCTTTTGAAGACTAGAGATTCTCAACATTGACTCCATATCTTCAAAGGTGTAATCATCTCTCCCGATATGATATTATCCGAGGTAGACTATATATTTCGGGACAGCTGGGCTCTGGACGCTTAGCACCTGTAGTTGGAAGTAATGTCAGTTAACAGTTTTCCTGTATTATTTGTTATTTATAAAGTTTCCTCTTGCGCAGCGATGTCGCCGAGCTGGCTGCCAAGTACGAGTCGGTGTTCCTGCGGGAGGACGATGAGTTCCTCACGGGGGCGCCCGCCTCCCCCACCACCGTGCCCATCACCAGGTCCACCAGGACTGGCGCCGGTAAGCTCCCTTGTCTCTGTTGGCGATGGCCCGAGCTGGCTGTCCGAATATTACTGCTAAATTTTACTCAGAAATTGGCTATTACAATGGATATATTTTGTAAGGAAACCACTGTAAAAAATCGATTTTTAAAAAAGTGGAAAATCGATTTTTGTAGTACACTGATTCTGAATATGGACATTTGGGCAAATTTGTTTTGTTATAAAAATATTTTTTTTGAGAACACTAAAACAAATTAATTCAATTAATTAAAAAAAAATAAGTTTAAAAATTCTAATATTATTGACATCCCAACAGAAACAGGGAAACTCTGGAAACGAATGTGGATTATCTAGGCGTTTACAAAAAAATCTCATTAATGACATGTTGGAGAGACATCTTCAGGCGTCTTCTAGTAAGTAATTAAGTTCCGATGAGCCTTACTTACACCAATAAAGATTGATTGCCAAAAATGCTTAACAATCTTCTCAACAGATGTCACCAGTGAGAAAATCACTTGTAAAAGTGAAACGTGGCAGGATAATTCATACTAATAGAAGTTCCGAAATTGGTCATGTATGGTTATCAGCTGATGGGCGGAATGGGGAATGTTGTAATACATCAAGTAGCCACTTAACCTAGCCAAGGACAGCCCTGTAAACGCCTAGATAATCCACATTCGTTTACAGAGTCTCTCTGTCTCTGTTGGGGTATCAATAATATTTAATATTAGCCCAGCATGGGTATAATCCAGTAATTTGTCTACAAGTATTTGTACACATTCAAAATGTTTAAAAATTCTAATTTTATTAATAAAGTGCTTAGCTTCATTCCATATTGACAGTCTTGGAACACAAATTAGTTCATTATTTCATTATCATCAGTTATAATACCTACTTTTATTTTAATTTCCAGTTAACAAAAACTTTTTGTAGCATTCATTAGTCCATGTATACGTACGTATACATACTATACATACATCCTGTAGAGACTATTAAACTCTAAACAATTTAACCTTCTATCCCAACTCTGTGCACGTACATACAAACTGTCCAAACAAGCTGAGATATTATTTCATTAGTCATTTATTTATTGCTTCAATGGACAATCACCAATTAAAAATTAATGTCCACTATATGGAGATTTTATTGCTCCTATTGCCTGGACCAATGGAGACATATCTGATAGCCGATTGGCAGTCGTTTTTTGAAGTTTTTACAATACGCATCTCAATGTTTCATTCGATTTCACGAAATTAAGATATTTGAAATCAGTGTATATACCTATTAAAACATAAAAAGCATCTTTGTGATCAGTTATAAATATTTTAGATTTTTAAAAAATGTATTATATTAGCTGTAAGAATTTTTTTTAAAGCTAAATAAAATTGTACAAACAAACAAACGATGAAAAAATATTAGCCGAGTAAAAAAGCAGTTTTTTTAAATATATTTTATTTTGGCAAACTTTTGACAATGTTTTAACGAGAAGAATATTGATTTTTAATTTAGTGTGTTGGATTTGTTATTTGTGCTGCTTAATTTTGATCTTATAAAATTATTATAAAAAGGAAAAAAAAATCTTACCGGAGTTTGAGAGGAAGAAGTTGGGAAGTTTTGTGTTTTTTTATGCTTAAAAAAAGTCAAGTCTCGGACCGTACAAAACCTTCACCCCGGTGATATTTAGAACCTTTTTGAATGGGCCCTTGTTTTATATGAAGAACATGATATTGAGTATTATGCCCTAGTTTAAATTTTGCCCGGAAAGTGTAGTTTTTCTATATTGACACAATGCCCACTCGAACTTCTGCAGCGCCCCCATCCAAAGAAAAGATTTTTCACATTTTTGCTCGTAGACTAAATTTTGATGATTGCACTTGGCGGCCTTTTAGTCATCGGACGGAGGTACTCGTCTCATCAATAATATAACAACTCTCAACCGGTTAGACTACTAATATAAATTGTACCTACTTACGAGTATTTATTGTAATAATGATAATACAGAATCTATGATTTTACACGGAAATGTGTGAAATAAAAAAAAAAATCAAAACGCTTTAATGAGCAATAAGTGTTTGAATGTGATTTTGTTGAGAATACTATTTATTGTTCAGTCTTTGAAAACAATGAACTAGAATTTATGACCGTGTTTTTTTGTAGATGGACTGCATTCTTACAATGCAAATTTTTCATACGAAAATAGTAGTTAAAATTTTCTAAATGTAGTGAGCACAATTTCAAACATTTAATTTATCCTACATACAAATATTCTAAGAATTGCTATGGTTGGATCATAATATTACCTCGGGAATTTAGTATTATTGGATTCATTTTTTTAAAGTGTAAGTATAAATTTTTTCTTATCTCTATTAAATCAATTATACCCTATAATAAGTAGAATTTCCAAATAACTACTTATTTTCTGGTTTTTATCAAGGAAATAACTTTATGTATTTATAAATTACCTAGAACTGATTATTAGATACGTGCCTTTTTAAACGTTTGAAAAACACTATTCTTAGCTTTTCACTGTCATTATCAAATCAAATAGTTAATTATTCACATATAGAAAGTTTTTTTATATTTAACTGACTATTTACTTTGTAGCCTTTTTGAATGCAGGTCATCGATACGGAGTCATTATTCATACTTGCAATAATTTTCATTCAGAGTTGTGCCAATAAAAAGTAAGTTACCCGGTCAAAATATTGTTTCTAATACATATTATAGTAAGACCTGTAGTTAACACCTGTAGTTTTTTCTAGCAATCAACAAATAAAATCTTTCAACAAATAAATTCTTTGACAAAATGACTTTATGGTGGCATTTTGTTGTCTGTATTCCAATACACATGTTAGGTAAATTGGGCGAGTCCAACATGATTACAAATGCCCTAAAAACCACCTCAAGAAAAATAGGTAACTGCCACGTTAGTATTGGCAACGCTGCAAATTCGGCAATTCCACCATTTCTTTTTTTGCCCGTCCTATAAGGTAACCATTTTGGAGTTACACAATTTGCATATTAAGGTATCGATATTACACATTCGACTCCAAATAGAATAATGAATAGTTAGGAAAAAAATTAAGTGTAATGTAATAATATTAGTCTATGTAAAAATTATGTAGTACTAAATAAATATAATAATAAAAAAAATATGATGTACATT
The DNA here is from genome assembly GCA_022494985.1 of Micrasema minimum. Classification (NCBI taxonomy): domain Eukaryota; kingdom Metazoa; phylum Arthropoda; class Insecta; order Trichoptera; family Brachycentridae; genus Micrasema; species Micrasema minimum. Next base: position 3,080 of record JAGVSP010001352.1, on the reverse strand, counting down.
CACCAGTTTTCGGGTCGTACTATGAGTTTTGTTACTCCATGTATAATCGGGTGTCTCTCTCCCCAGGGGCGCTGAAGTCCCCCCGCTCGCGGCGGCCGCGGACAACGTCGCTGGGCCAGGCCGGCAGTAAGCGGACGGCCTCGGAGAACATCATGCACGCCGACCGCAGGACCATCTACACGGCGGGCCGGCCCCCGTGGTACAACTCTGCTGGCCAGCAGGTGGAACCCTTTGTCATTGGTGAGTCGTGTCCACATATATGTAGTTGAAACAACTTGCGGATAAAAGAGTGGTTCACGTTACACGTTGAACAATTTGCAAAATGAACTAAAATTGTAGAAATATTATTGATATCCCAGCAGAGACAGAGAAACTCTAGAAACGAATGTGTTTACAGAGCTTATGACCTGTCATTGGCTGGGTTAAGTAGCCACTTGATGTATTGCAACATTCCCCATTCCGCCGATCATCTGATAACCATACATGACAAATTTTTGGAAGCTCTATTAGTCTTCACAGAACGTTTCACATTTGATGACATTTTCAAAAAATTTCTCACTGGTGACATCTGTTGAGAAAATTGCTTAGCATTTGGCAATCAACTTTTTTGGTGTATGTAAGATCCATCTAGATTTAATTACTTACTAGAAGACGCCTGAAGACGCTAATTTCAATAATATTTGATATTAGCCCAGCATGGGTATAATCTGGTAATTTGTATACATTAAAAATGTTTTCAAAATGATAGATTTTACATAACTCTAATCAAAACACAAGGTAATATTTTACCTTGAATAAACTACTACTCTATCAGTTTCACATCTTGATCCATTTTGACACTTTCTTTTAAAGCTTTCTCAGACTGTCGAGAGTTCATAGCTTGTGTGGGACTGATCTAAATTAATCTCAACTAATCCAGCCTCCGTTCCATGTTCAGCGGCGACTAATGTCCTACAATACTACTTCTTCTTTTCACTTATCCGCGCCTGATGGTGGCTGAATTGTTACACCAGTGTATCTTGATCACTTGTTGCATTGGGACATGGACTGAACCGGCATTTGTGCACGTTTGAACTAATAGATATCTTAGTGGGGTAGTCCCCAGGGGGACTTGGTGTGGACACCGCGAGGAGGTTTTATGATAATGTGTTGTTAAATTGTTCACCAGGTATCTGCGGAGCGAGCGCCTCCGGCAAGACAACGGTAGCAGAAAAGATCATAGAATCCCTCGATGTTCCGTGGGTGACTATTGTCAGCATGGATTCATTTTATAAGGTTACTTACGTTTTTTAAATTAAGTCTATAGCTCTAACTTAGCTAATACTTTCCATTACCCACACCCAATGGTGAATAGGGAGCTACATTGGTGCCTATACTAAGTGCAGTGAATCTTGATAATATGTTACATGAATATTATTAAATACTTATTATTATTCTATTACATAAAAAATTACGCTTAAAATTCCACCGAGTTTTGTTACACGGTGTATTTATGATTATAGATTCTTAAGGCTATAGGGTTTAGGCGGTAAAAAATAAGTAGATAAATCTAATATAACTGAAAATCCTGGTTATTTATCCCCCTTTCCTAACAGTGGTTGGTTGTCAGGTCCCGTAAACGAGAGCCAGCACGCCCTGGCGACCAACAACGAGTACAACTTCGACCACCCGGGACGCCTTCGACATGGAGCTGCTCGTGTCCGTCCTGCAGCGGCTCAAGGAGGGCAAGAAGGTGGAGGTGCCCATCTACAACTACGTCACACACTCCAGGGAAAACAGGACTGCAAGTATTATTTATTACTTTATACTTCGACATGGAGCTGCTCGTGTCCGTCCTGCAGCGGCTCAAGGAGGGCAAGAAGGTGGAGGTGCCCATCTACAACTACGTCACACACTCCAGGGAAAACAGGACTGCAAGTATTATTTATTACTTTATACTTCGACATGGAGCTGCTCGTGTCCGTCCTGCACCGGCTAAAAATTGAGTTTTTGACAAGTAAAAATATGGACATCTTGGTTATTAGTTAAGCGCCACGGACAGACCCTTGAAAATTAATATCGACTGTCTAGTAAACCTACTTATGTATGAAATACAGGCATTTTTAAGCAAATATTACTTGTTTAAATACTTGAAATTTTATTCAGATTAAACCACCTTTAAACAGGTGTCTTTAACTCTCAGAGTTTAGGATTAGATACTTCATTTCCATACATTTGATTTGCTAATTATATCACAACTCTCGCTTTAGACAAAGATAGCATTTGAATGAAGCTATTTTAGTTCATTATTGAATTTGTTTTGGAAAATTATTGATGATGAACTTCAATGCATAATGTTATAAATAAGTGATATATTTATCACGGGTGACTGATAAGTAGACAATGTAATGTTTGTTTTGTCTTGCAGAAAACAATGTACGGCGCTAATGTGATAATATTTGAGGGAATATTGGCATTCTATCACCCGGACGTGCTGGATTTACTCGATATGAAAGTGTTTTGATACAGACGCTGACATACGATTAGCTCGGCGGTTACGAAGGTGATTACTCTAATAATGTCTTTTTTCTCTACCACTTTATAAGTTCGAATAAAGTACAGCGGAACCTCTTATAACGGCAAAAAAAATGTGAAAAATGGCAAGTTGCGACATTCGCTTGTGAGCCGGGACTTCATTACTCTGTGTTTAGCGCTAGTTCCGTTAGCGCGTTGGTTTCGCATGTGATCACACTGATCACCCATTGTAATTTTTTATGTGCCAAGTATAATAATCCGTGCTAAAATGTCCCCGAAGAAGTAATTTTATTTGAATAAACATTCATAAAAAATTAAGTATTTTATCGGCATGAAATGCATTATTGTATTCTACATTGATTTATATTTTTATTGACATTACTTGGTGGAATTCCATGATTAAATTATTAATATATAACTAATGAAAGTTAAATAAAAAATACTTGGTACACTTCCACTTTTATTTATTTTGACCAGATAGCGCTTTCACCCTGTAACGGGCATCTTAAGACTGGTAACATGTGTACAAGACAAAAGTATAAATAGCAGTTTTTACAAAATGAATT